>JANHJO010003709.1:83079-105847 GCA_032468235.1 Pseudoxyrhopus heterurus | reverse complement strand
GGGTGTCTTACCCCCACAGTATTTGTTTCCAGAGAGTAAGTCATCTGTGTACCAAGTTTGGTTGAAATTGCTCGAAGCGTTCCAGAGTTATGCTGGAACACACACACACACATCCGTTTTTATATATATAGAAGAAAGAAGATGGGTAGTCCTCATTTAACAATGCTAATTGGAGCCAGAATTTTTGCTATTAAGCAACACGCTCATGAAGTCAAAAAACCATATTGTTTTACAATGGTAATTCTGGTTGCCATCATTAAGGAAAGATCCTGCATCTTGTTAATGACCTTGATTTCTGTCAGGTTCCCCACTGACCGCTTGTTGGAAACTGACAAAGGTCACGTCACAATCCTGTGTCTGCAGGGACACTGTAATAGTCATAAGTATGAGGACTGATCATAAGTACTGTTTGTTCTGTGCTATTGTAAGTTTGAACAGTCGCCAAATGAGTAGTTGTTAAATGAAAGTCACCTATATTGATTGAATTCATGCAACACATTAAGCTATGGTTCTTGAATTAATTACAATTGGCTAGATTCACAAAATATACTAAGCTATGTTTAGAAGTACAAAAAAAAAACCCCACAGGCAAACCATATTTTGCCGTAGTACATCGTGTGAAACTGGTCATTTATTCTTCTTCTCCAGTAGGATTTACTACAATATTTTATTTATTTAATTAATTTCTATGCCGCCCATCTTGTTGAAGCAACTCAAGGTGGCTTGCAGTCATTCAATAAAAAATACCATATAGAACATTGAAACAATCAATAAAGACCATAAATTTAATATCTAGGTAAAGTTCAATTGCCCAAGATAGAGAGGAAGGGAGGGATCTGTCTAATCTATTAACCATCTCCAGGATGACACTTCCGCATTGGGGCCCTAGGCTAGTTGGCAGACCCATGTCTTTAAGCCTTTTGGAAAGCCCCCAAAAGTGGGGATGGACCTCCTCTCAGCAGGAATGAGGTTCCAGAGGGCGGAGCCACAGCAGAAAAGGCTCTTCTGGCTCAGCTGAAATTCTATGACTGATGGGATCCACAGGCTGCTCAGCTAGTGAGAGTGGGTCAGGCAAATCCCATTGGGGTGAAACGGTTCCTCAGATAACCTGGACCCATGCCATGAAGGGCTTTAAAGGTGATAACTAATGCCTTGAATTGGACCTGGAAACAAGCAAATTATTAAAGTAGGGCCCTCAAACAAATAAATAGATTGCATTTACCTTACATGTTTAATCATAAATTATGATTTACATGACAGCCAATTTGGCGTAGTGGTTAAAGCATATAGAAACCCACAAACCATGAGTTTTAGCCCATCTTAGGCCATAAAGCCAATTGGGTAACCTTGGGCCGGTCACTCTCTCAGTCCTCGGCAGGAGGCAATGGCAAACTACTTCTGACAACCTGGCCAAGAAAACTTCAGGGATTTGTCCAGGCAGTCTCCAAGAATCCAGCATGACTGAATGGAAGAAAAATGATTTATATATTGTAGTGGGAGAAACTTAAACTATTTTTTTTTTTGCAAATTGTGTGAGTCAGGCCATCAATTAATTAAATATTGTTGGTTTGGGTTTTTTTTTCTATGAACATATTTATAATTTGCTGTGATTATATGATCCTATGAAATTAATATTGGGTTCTGATTCTAAATATATGTTGCCAGAAACCTGGAGCTGGAGTAACTAACCCAGGCTGGAGAAGGCTGATTGAAAGGATCATAAAGTTCTGCATGATTGACGATTATTCCTTGGGACTCTTGTATATTGTCAGATTGAAAGAAGTACAGTTTCTTTAACAGAATTAGAGAAATAAAAATGAAACCAGACCTTCATAGTTCTTAAATTGTGTAATCACTAAGTAAGTACTATTAGAATAGATGTCTGTTTTATAATTGCTTAAGTAATACAGATTAAACCAGAAGAAGAGGAAGAACAGAAATATTTACTGGGGAATTAGTGGAAAGAGATTCTACTCATGTTTTTTGGTTCTTAAAATATGAGAAATCAATAAATGGGGTGGGAATTAGCAGAATCTAAAAACCATAGAAGGAAATGGAATAGTGAAACCATTGATTACCACCAGAGAGATGAAATATGACTGGAATTTTGTGACTAAAAAGGAGTAAAAATATATCTACTATGTGTGGTGGCTACAAAGGTGATGCAGATGTGAATCTAAATTTCTGTTTAATAAGTCTTGCAGCATGTTTCCTGTGTAATACACACATGCACAATCACAAATCCAAAATAGGATAAATAATCCTATTGATTTGGTGAAATATTGTCCTACTAGCATTTTGAGACCTTATATGAATGCAGTGATTTTCTTTGGGGCATTTTAGCTCCTTGATCCATTACTTTTAATCATTACTTAAAAATAAAACTTAAGCTGAATATTTTTACACATGCCATAAAATAATTCAACTATTTCAGCTAGTGATTTGTAGAACAGACCACTTGCAGGGCAAATTTGAAGCAATAGCAAGATTTGGTTTTGAACATGCTGCCCTTAGTGGGTTGCTCACTTCTCCAAGGCATTATTGCCCTTTCACTGGTCTTTTCTGTTGAATGCCTTTGATAGAACTGTCCAGAGGTAAAGAGAGGCAAAAAGGCAGTAGAGAAGGTTGCTCCATTTCATTATTCATATCATGCTGATATGTTTCAAGAGATAATGTGAATAGATTCTATTATACCAAGAAAAGGTTTCAGAGAACAGCAAGAAACCCCTCACTGGAAAGTGGACCCTGCCCACTTCCCAACAGTGCATAACATTTAGGTCAGTCTTGTGGCCTGTAATGTGGAAACTAGCCCTCAGAGAATGGAAACGGAAAGATTCTTCTCTTCCTTTTCTGAAAGAGGATGTGCATCAAATTCAAATGCTAAATCCAGCATTGAATTGGAACACGGGTTTTTTTTGCTCTCCAAAGAGGCATTCCCCCGATTGTAATCAGAACTAAATCTGAACTTTTTTTAAAATGTGGTGATTTAGCACTTTGCAGACATATTATGGGTTGTAGTAGTAGAACATTCTTTGGTTTCATTTTGCCATCTACTGTATGGAACATTAAAGAAGCTGAGGCAGAAGTGAAACAATCTAATCACAGGTAATACTGTAGCCGATGCTCTCTAATCATAGTGTTTTGTGTGGGGAATGTTGGATCATATAAAATCTTGCTGATTTCTGTGCTTTTTCTTAGTTCTGTCTCATTTGGGTTGATATGTTTGATGCAGTCAGTGATGAAGACAAAATGGAGGAACATCAGTCCATCTTTCTTTATGGCAAGCAAGATATCCTAGACTCAGTCCTAGATGGTCACAAGTTACGGCTGAACAGGTTGTTTGAAGGAGCACATTTTAAAGCATATTGGCCCAAACAAAGCACTCTTCTTCCAAGTGTCCAAACAGCTGTGAAAATTTGGCACAGCTGCCCTAGGTTTCCAAGTTATTAGCACGTACATGATGCAGGTACAGGTAGTCCTCGAGTTACGAATGTAATGGAACCTGCCCATTCCATTCGTAACCCGAGGATTCATGGGAATCTCGTATCTTGAATGCGATCACTCCCTCTTTTCACCCACACATTTGCTAATTTAATGTTAAGTGCACATGAGGTATTTCAGGGTGGGGAAGGCCATTGGCGGTCTAGTGATGGAAGAGGCCACCTGTCTAAGACCACTTAAGGTCTCCTCGACCCACTGAAATACCTCATGCTCCCCCCCAATTGCTTTCCTCTCCACCGACCCTGCCATGCCAGGTCACTTACCATGGGAAGATCTAGCAAGCAGTTTCCTCTCCAGTCTCTCAGCCGCATGCATCTCTCTGCTGTTTTGTTCGGGCCTCCAGAGGCCTCGCCTGGCATGTTGCAGGCCAAAATGGAGTATCAGAGGGGCACATCCGCCCACCAGAAGCTCCATTTCAGCCTGCAATGTGCTGGGCAAGGCCTCTGGAGGCCTGAACAGAGCTTCTGAGGGCCCTTGGAAGCTCCATTTTGGACGGCAACGTTCAGGGCAGCAGCTCTGTATGAATGTAAATATGGAACCAACCTGGGAAAGTTTCCTCAAGGTTTTGGACAGTGTAGCTGCTTCTGCCATGTATTTGCCATACACTTGTGACGCACCCTTTCAAATGCAGTGCACAATATTAGTGCATACTTTGCATATCTAAGACTCCAGATTCAATACTCAGAAAGAATAGAAAAACTCATTCATAATTCAGGGAGCCAATCAGTTCCAACAATAAGGGAGCAGATGGCCATAGTCATGATCTAATATAATAGCTTCCTACAAACTACCTGCCTTTCATTTATATTTCAACCATATCTTCTCCAAATTCTCATGTGTATGCCTAGTGCATGTTTGCCCATGGTGAAACTCAATGAATTTAACAAAAGTTAGTAACAATAGTGTTTTTTTTTTAAATTGTAAATGCAATATTTTATTTATAGTGTTTATGGATCTTAAAACTTGTTTTAATCGTATTTCCCACCATCTGCCAAAAAATTGCAAAAAAATAAAATAAAAATACCAAAACATTGGTAATTTACTAACAATATTACTATGGGGCTGGCAATCCATATAGACCCAAGAGTTACTCAGTCCATTTGTAATAATTAGACTATTTGTACTTTTGATATGTATCTGAGCATCTTCACTAGAAGATAAAAGGATAAACCTTTTGGTACAAATAACAGATGGGTATCAAAATATATCTTTTCCATTTTTATGCCTCTTTCTAATTTCCCAAAGAATGTTCTTGGTAATCTATTATGTAGCTCAATAGAATTGTTATATAATTCAAATATATGGAAATATGTACCTTTTGAAAAGAGACCAAATTTCATTAAATGTTTTTTTTTTCCTTTTAATTCTTTGTTTTAATATTGTTGCTTGCTTCCAGATGTTAATATAACATGCTTTTGAAGTTAGTGTATTTTAATCAAATATCATCTCTCATTTAGTTTTGGGTCTTAACCTATTGCATGTATGCTCTATTTTGTTATTAAAAATGCTTTAGGCATATGCAGTAATAGAAACCGTTTTCAGTTTTTAAGTACCTAATTGAAGGTCATTTTGTCCTTCTCATACAATGTATACAAGTATTATTTTACACTACAATCCTTTTTGCAACATGCAAAGCCATTGGAAATGAAGGGAACTACTGCTTTGGTTGGCTAAAAGCATTTAAAAAATGAAGAATACAGATCTATCTGAGACCGCAAGGAAACTATATACACCATTAATAGGTATCAGTGGTGGAATCATAAGCAAGGGAGGGATGTTATCTTTTAGTCTCAGCATGTAATATTCCTAGGTATATCTAGCTAGCACTGTTGTCAAAAGATTGGTACATCAAATGAAACTTTGAACTGATCCATTGGGCTTTGCTTATGTTCTGAGAATTGTGGTTCTTAGTGCATAAATAATAGCTTGCTATCTGAAGGAAGCCTTAAAATTTTATGGAGGAAGGGAAAACCTCTTTAGAAAAAGGAGTAGTAAAAAAAATAAAAAAAAATATTGGGGAAGTGATATTAACACCAGGCGGTAAACTATTCTGATCAAATACCTTTATCTTTGTGGAATAAAATACCATGTGGAATAAATTCCATTAATTCCATTAATGGAATTTAATGAATGACTTTCAAAATGACTGAGACAAAAAAGCGTATTTTTAATGTTCTGGGTAGTGATACAAACCAGCCAGCTACTTAAAGCTACACCCAGCTTTCTATTTTGACACTTTCCTTTTTTTGCCTGTGGGCAAAAAGCTCTGTCCATAGGGGTTAGACCTCATCAGGCAGTATAGCGGACCTAGTGAATTATTCTTGTCTTTCCCAGAGATTCCTACCAGATGCATATCAATATCTAGGTCTATATTCCTAAGATACAGAATTTTCATTAGTATTTCAAAATCAGCAGAAATATTTTCATTAAAGCCCAGGTTAAAACATACTGGATATAATGCAGATATTCCTCAAGTTCTTTTTGAAGATTCCAAGTAGTATATTTAAAAAAATATAAGACACTATGAGTAGTGATTTGAAGTCAAGCATGATTTTAAGGGACATTTAAAAATAAATTGTCATTCCATTTTTCCTTCACAAAACACTAAGCAGCATA
Source organism: Pseudoxyrhopus heterurus (assembly GCA_032468235.1). Lineage (NCBI taxonomy): Eukaryota > Metazoa > Chordata > Lepidosauria > Squamata > Pseudoxyrhopus > Pseudoxyrhopus heterurus. The sequence continues at coordinate 99,730 of JANHJO010003709.1, read as the reverse complement.
ACCTCTAGAAATCTTTTGTCATTTGCTTTTTTTCTCTTTTAGCTATGTACGGTATTTATGGATAGCAGAATTGGACCTTCTCACAAAGGGTTAAGTGATATAATCTGAGGCTTCTTTGGAATATGGAGCAGGGTTTAAGGTTTTTGGTAGAGGTTATTTTTCCCCATTTGTGAAAGTTAACATTTGCTTTCTGCTCATCTCAGCCTGCTAAATTGCCCATTTACTGTTTCTGACTTAGAAGTTAAAGATGACGTTCAGCATAAAACAGGACCACTTTGTTGATTTTGATGAATCACCACTGATTATGGTATCCCAAACATGACCTATCAAGCCACATTGTAAGGTTGAAGACTCCCTCTCCACTTTCCTGTGTAGTGTCTGACGCAATTCCTCTATCTCTTTAGAATCTACCAAAGATGCACTCTCTCTGTTACTATGTCCGTCTGTAAACCTTAAACAGTCAATCTTGAACATTAGAACACATTGATCTGTATTGCAGAAATTGAGTTTTAGTGAGCATGTTTTGTTCTTTCATTCCATCCTTATTTTAAGTATGATTTTGATTACTGATTGATGAAAGCTCCTGTAATATCTCTTAGCAGCATCTAGAATTTGTAATTTAGCAGAGATGCACTGAATAGGTATCATCCACAGGGTTCTTTTACAACAGATGCAATCCAGCTTCCTTCTAAACTGTCCCAGTAGCTTTCTTGATATCCACCATATGAGCAGAACATTCCACTTCATTATACAGGTGAGCCAAGTATAACAGGATTAACCTCTGTGTCTTTGTTCAAGCCAGGAATGGGGGAGGAAGAGAACTTAGGGTATTAGTCAATTATGTCTGGAAGAGTACTCTTAAAATCACATTCTCTGCAGCTATGTGCAAATGGAATTTACATTTATCACATTCTTAAGAGAGTTGTTGGCCCAAAGGCAGCAACAGCAGAACTTGCAGCAACCTGCTAATAATTCAGACCCATATCTGAACAGAGAATTGCCTGAATCGAAGCAAATACTTGCAGAAGTCTCTCCCCTTCCTTTTAAGCTTTCTGAGGTGGTTAAATTATATAAAATAAAACAGGCTATTTAGTAATTCCCTTTAAAAAATGGTTTTGGTAGAAGTAGAAAAGGCAGAGAGACAGGCAAGCACTGCTTTTGTCAATTCACCAAACTGCCATGGACAGGCTCCACTGATTTTTCAACATAAAAGGTTGGCTGCTTGCACAGTTACCCTTTCTGCTGTGGTAACATATGCATTATGTTTAGGGTGATTTTCTTTGCCTGTGATGAATATGGATGGGACCCAGCTGTTCAGCTCTACAGAGCATGCATTTTCTAGCATAGTTCTGTGCTCACCCCTTCAGAATCAAGTAGCTACAATCCATGTATGAGGTGCTGCCCTATAATGCACAGGTGAAAAAACACAGGGAATGCCAATTCAATGGCATGGATTTGCTCTAGTAACCCTTCCCCCAACTCGTTGAGCTTCTCCAAATACTATTATATGACATTATAGTCCTACCTTCATTGCAGACAATAATCCTGCAGCTAGATGTATCCTTAGTCAATTCACCCCATGCTGCCTACACTACTAATGCCACGGGGGAGCCCAAAGCTGACCAATGCATTATGAGAAAAAGACTAATAGTTTTCTTTAACAGCAAGCTGTTATTGTCATTTCTTCCCTGTTAGAATTCATGTATTTTCAGGGGTGGAGCATGAACAGTTTGTGTATAAATGTCAATCATTCATCAGAATAACATCAACTGAACATATTCTCAAGAAGGCAAGCATTTGAAAAAAGCCAAATGGCAGACTGCTGTACGAACAATCATTTTCCTAAAGATTTCAGTAAGTAAAATTAATGTTATATGACACAGTGGATTTACAGTTGTGGAAATTATATCAAGATCCAAATTAGAGCTTTTTCCCCACGAATAAAAAAGTGTTTGGCTGCCCTCTAGTGGATGCCTTGGCTGGTAGTAGAAATAGCATGGCTGCTGCTCCTCCCTCCATTCTTATCAGGGTTCCATCCTGCTATTTGGTTAACAAAAGGAAAACTTGTTGAAATGCATGCTCTCCTAGTCAAAAATATAATGGACATCTGAAGAGGCAGCAGATAATTTGCTTTTTGTCATCTGATCAGTTTGGTCATCTGATCTTTGCAGGCCATCCCCCCCCCCCTTTAAATCACCACATACTCTTCTGGAATATAAATTTGGGTTCTTGTGGGGTAAGAACTTTTGCACCTAGGCTACCTATGGCCAACACACTTCACCACACAGATAGTTGGAAATTAATTCCAAATTAGTTAGAACCTAAACTGTTATTTATATACCCTCCCAATCAAGCCAATCCCATTTCCCTGAAATATGATGGGAGGTTTATGGGAGGGAAAAGGATCACAAAGATATTCCTTGATAAAAGCAGAGCCAAATTTAAGGGCTTTGGGATTTGTATACATATGTAGCAATTGAACAAATGCAGCCTCCACTGAAAATTTGCTTGAATTGATCAGAGATGATCTGAAAAGTGCAGCTGCCAACTTGCCACAGGACTAGTTGTTTCATCAAATTATGAAACATGAATGATAAACCTTATTCTCTGACCTTTAAGTAGAAATATAAATTAGCTAACTAAGATAGTATTAATACTTTGTAGGGACATTCATGTTTGCCCCTGAGGCATAGCATCAGAATAACTGACCAGTGCATGCTGGGAAGTCATCTGTAAAGTCACCACACAAATGACTTTTGTGTGATGTAAGGAAAATATCACCCTTTCTGAAATTTGCCAGTCAAGCAGACTACTTCTGAATAAATGAAGAAGCTTCCATCCACCAGCCACTAGAATTACAGGAAAACCTCACTAAATGGCACTAGAATTCCTTATCGCACTTCAGTGAGAGATTAAATCTTCTTTCAAATGGCAAAGTAGCATGTCAAATGAAGGAGGTTAGCTTTCTTTCCCTTGACATCAACTGTCAAGATGTCAAGAAGAGGACTGTCAAGATGTCAAGAAGAGGATGTCAAAAATGTCTAGATGTCAAGAAGAGGATTCAAAAGTCCTCATCTATATCCTCACACTTCTCTAAGAAGAAAGTGTAGTGCCTTCCCTAAGGCCTAGATCATTCTCCATATGAGGAAAAATAAAGTGCTTCCTCCCTTCTGATGGTCATAAGTCCATCCATTATATCAATGATCCAAGAGTTGCAGAAGGCAGAATAAAAAAATATCAAGGCAAATATGGCTAATGTCTGTAAAGAACTTATTTTAGAACAATGCCTTCTGAATCAAGAGAAAGTTCTCAGGAACATCTTTTGTTTTAAAGAAACTAAATAAAAGCTGATTCTTATACTTTAAGCCGGATCAGAATGATTACATTGCAACTCCCCCTCTATTTAATGGGTGTGATAGATGATCCAGAAGAACTCTTCAGAAGCATGCTACTGTATGTCATATAGATGCTCCTTTGTAACTGGAAATGGCACAGCAAGCAGGCAAAGTAGTATATGTCAAAAATGACAGGTTCACAGTCTTTCACCCTGTGTAAAATAGCAAGACCTTTCAGAGCTTTGCTTACTTAATTATACCACTGAAGACAAAACCTTTGAATTAGTTAAGCTTAAATCACATTTGTAGGCAAATGTTAACTAGCTCACAGAGAATATTTGGCTGTTAACTGGGGAAAATGTCAAGAATTTTTCCCCATCTAAAATGTTGCAATTTGTTTCCAGCACTTCATCTTGCACTGTTTTCCAGTATTCTGAGTGGGAGAATGAAATAACAATTGAATAGGTACATCCTACTACTTTACTCCCATTTATTGGAGATGAGGGAAAATACAGAATAGGGACTCACCTGGAGAAAGAGTTGTACAATACAATACAGGTAGTGCATGCAAGAAGCTGGTTATAGGTCGGTGAAGGACTCCTGACTGAACTACAACTGGGGGAACTGAAGACCTAACTCACTATAAGGAATTTTTAAATATTCCTCTCTGGACAGAGATTGCTGGGATTCACAATCATTGAAGCACTGCATCACTGAATCAATATATATTCAAACCTGTTTCAAATGTAAAGCTTTTATGATTCCAAGTCTTTTGCCTTTTTAATGAATAGGATTTAAGGATGCTTACATAATAGATTTGCACAACTTCTAATTCACTGTGAAGGAGGGAGCATGACAATATATTTTAGCTAACATTTCAGACATCATACATTATAAACATAGTACAAATATACCAAAATGCCATATAATTAAATAATTGAAACCAATAGAAACAATGGTAATAATAAACAGGTGTCTTTTTCAGACTAATTCACTTCTGAACAGACCAATTAATGACGCCTTTTTAAAAAAACAGTACCAAGTTCAACAATTATTAAAAGGCAACCTTAAAAAAAAACAATAGAGGTAGCAAATATTCTTAAGGATTGCAAATGTAAGGATATTTCCAACGAAGGATAGCACCATCAGCACTCACACTCACAATTAATTTATTGTTAGGACAGATCTTCAGGCGGGTGATGCTGCCGCTATGACCAATCCCAACAGAAATCACTTCACCTTCACTATAATCCCACACTTTTACTAGATGGTCATCACCTCCTGTGGTAAAAAGAAGAAAGAAAACTATGTAAAACTGCAAGCATTCTGCTTAGTAGCAGGCATAGAACTACAGTTAGCAGCAAGATAGAGTAGAGAAAGTTTCAGTTTTGGTCTCCAGTCAGTCAATGGTGTTTTCTTTGGATGGCCTCCATTCCATGTTCTATTTGCTGTGAGAAGGAGAGACCCTATCAGTAGGGAGAGATAAAATACTGTATATTCAAAATGATTGATTTAAAAAAAATCTTACCAGTCACAAAATACAATCCATCCGTTGTAATATCCATTCCATTGATAGAACCAGAAAGAGATCCCTCTAATTCTCTGATTGGGGATCCATCAAACACTTCCCAGTAACCAATCTAGAACCAGAATAAAATTGAATAAAGGAAAGTCATAGAACACTACTTTTTCTACAGTGATTAATTACAGTAATTGGAGTCATGCAACTGGGCATGATTTATTGCTATTTATTCAAATTTGTTATAGCCACCCAACTCCAATAGATTTCAGACTGCCAAAAGTTTCAATTGGATTGCCTAGAGGATGAATGAATGAATCCCTTTGCCTCATGTTCTTACCTTCCTATCAGTGCCACTTGTGATAAGCTGATGTTCATCAGGGTGATAGCATACACATTTGAATAAAGTATTGGCCAATATCATCTGCCGTCTCATGAAGTGGCTAGGGAAAAAAAATCAACTTCTGAAATTACATTTAACTAAATACCTTGGCCTTAGGAGCTACTCTATTTTTGCCTCAGCCAAAAAGAAAAAAACACACCAAACAAACAACTCCCAATCTAAAATCAATATCTTGACTAATCTAAAACCTAAATAGAGTTAGCTTTGATTGTATTTGGATGGGAGGACCCTGTGGAGAGGCAGAGCTGTACTCTAATATAAGAAGTTGAACAAATATTTAGGAACACAGCAAAAACATGCTGCTTCTCTATCGTGCTAGGAAACCTGCATGGATGCATTCAGGAATCAATCTTAACCCAAAGCAACTTTGTATTTACTACTGATCTCTGATGAAGGAAATAATTAAGTCTCTAAGTTTCTAATACATATGAAAGCATAGGGACTGTCTGCTTTTGTCCCACAATATACCCAGATCTGGCCTCTGTCTGTGATCCAATTACCCATTCTATGAAAAAGGAATTTAACTCTGTAGTATAACTGAGACACACTTCTATGTGGAAGTGATCTTACACAAGATCCCAGATAATGCATGTTCCATCAATGCTGGCTGTGACACACTCCTGATTATTCTTCTTTATCTTGATGCAAGAAATAGCAGATATGTGTTCCTTCATTACTTCTTCTAGTTTGCGTGTTTCCTTCCCAACTTCCCATACTCTCACCTAATAGAAACATTATTTAGCATTCATGCCAAAAATGAAATGTGAAGGATTTTGCAGTTCATAGATTTTGATATTTGTGGATTATAATTTGTGGCACATAAATATAAACCAATTATTGTCATACCGTAGCATTAAACATTAACTCATATCTCTCACCCTCTTTTAACAGAAATGCTATACTTGGTTTTTATTTCTGTGACCAACCCATTGCTGTTTTTTATTGCAGCAGCATAGAAATATGTTTAATAATAGTCGCTACTCAGGTTGTATTTAGCATGGCTGAATTATTATTTAATATTATATTCAGAGCAGAAAGACATACATGTTGATGAAGTCTGCAAGGCACATAAAGTTTGAGGGCTCTTTACCTGACCTTCACCACCTCCACTGATTATTCTTTTGCAGTCACTTGTGGTAGCCACAGCTGTCACACCCATACTATGAGCATGCTCGACCACGTACATCAGCTGCCCAGTTTCTGGGGTGAAGGCACGGATTTTTCCATCATTCCAAGCTAACACAAAATAAAAGGAGTTTACTAAGAGCAATATATCTCTTCTTTTTCTCTCTCCTAAAGTAAGATTTCTGTAACTCAGTGGTCAGTACAGCTGATTCTTCAGTCTCAAGAACAGGTAATTTGAGGAACCTACTCCTTTTAAGAAAAAATATGTAGATAATGGATAAAGCATATTTTATCTCTTATCATGAGGTGAGCCTCAGCAATTTCTATTTAATTGAACAAGGCTGCACAGTACAAGCCAGCGGGGATTAAGCAGTTCATGATGCCAAAATATGAAATTGAGAATTACAGTTCATTTTAGTGGTTCATCCCTATCCTGCAACCTTATCTTCTCTTAATGCAGCCAAACCAATTTGCAGAACTCTAAGAACTTAGTAAATGCTGGACTGGCCTTAATAGTTTTGGTTAGTGACAGAATGACTACTTAAAACAGAAGAATTCATGATTGATACAATCCTTCAATAAGCCAGACATTCTAAAATGCTTTCACCTGAAATGATGCTTTTTCCATCCCGCATGAAATCTATGGCATGACAAGTCATGTTGGGGACCGTAATCCGTAGCAGCTCCTTATTTTCAGGTGTATACCATACACGAATATCATTCTTGGAACATGTGGCAAACAAGTCAGATGTACCACTATAAGGTGCAAAAAATTAAAATTTGAAGGCACAGGCCTGGCTGTTGCTGCTTCTAGATTTAGCAATTTACTATTGAATCTCAATAACTAAATTATAACAAATTGAAATTACCATAGACCTGTTACAACAGAGCCACTGGATTTTTACCTGATTTTTTTGAAAATTCAAGAAACCTGAAAAGTTTGATGCTACTAAATACGAGTTTTATAATCATATCTAAAGCAACTGATAACTGTATATTAGCTGCTTTAAAACTGCTTTAATTTGAGGAATGAAATCTGGCTCCTTTTAAGCATATTTGGAACCAAAGAATACTCCTGTAATAATTTAGAAATTAGTAGTAAGGCAAATGTCACAAATTTTTATCCTTACCCCTGGAAGGCAAAGAATATACTACTGTTGGCCTTTTGAAGTTGTCCTGATTAGGAAACAGCTAGAACTATGCTTTAACGAGTTAGAATATAATAATGTTGCAAATTAGACCCACATTTCACCTTCCTCTTATTCCATAAGAAGACAGTGAAAAGACAGTCTGTGTCTCTGCCTAATACTTTCTCTTTTCCAGGATTCAAGGCATTCTTCTGCATATTTTCTGAATAGTTTTATCCATGTCATCTCCAGGAAGTGCAGTAGTGTCTGCCTTACTTTCTAGGTGGCATGAACAAGTGAACCTAAAGCCATTAAGCTGGAGTACTGCTAGACAAAGACAATTCTGGTCTACTCTGGAATAATACTACAAGAATTGGATGGTTCCTTCAAGGGAAACAGCTTAATACATTCTCTACCCAAGCTTTTGAACCTAAAACCATTTGCTGAAATACAGCTTTGAAGTTGGTTGCACAACAGACAATCCCTCTAATTCTAATAAGTTCATGGACTGAAAGCCTCTATAACAGGGATGTCAAACTCACGTCGTCACATTGTTGTCACGTGACGTATCGGGACTTCCCCCTCCTTCGCTAAAAAGGGGAAGGGCGTGGCCAGCACGTGATGCATCTGGCCCGGGAGTTAGACAGCCCTGCTCTATAATATGGAGTTTCACTATTGCTAGGAAACCCAGGTTTGAAGGCACTGTAATTCTCTCTTCATCACAGTTATCTGATAGACCTTCCTAACTCCTTTTAGTTTAATAAATGTTTTCAACCTTAGCTTTGAATCAAGCAGCCTTCCCTGGTATATAGTATATACCAATTCAGACATTCATACCCACTATGCTATTGTCTTTTGGACTGGGGCCCATCCCAGAGCTGTGATTTCCAGCCTAATGAATGATTTCCCTTCCCTTCCTTCCACTGGGAGGAAATCCTTCATTTGGCTGTAGGAACAGAGTTAAAATCCTGAAGAGTGGAGAAAGTGGAGGGGAAATCCTTTGCTAGTCCACAGGATCAAAGCCTCCCAGGGCCTCCCCCATTCTCCCAAGACATACCTCAATGTTTACCTGGGATTCCATCTCCTTAACAACTCAGGAGATCACTTAATGACACCTACGCAAGTGCTGGGATTGCAGTTGTTGAATGAAGTGGTCATGTGGGTGTCTCACTTAATGATCACTTACTGAATGACTTGAGATTCTAGACCCAATTGTGGTCATAAGTTGAGGACTACTTGTATCTATAAATAAATGTCAGCCAACTGAGCAGATTTCAACTATTTGTGAGCTCTTTTTTTGGTCAATTGATCCAATCTGGCTCAAGAATGATTTAATCAATATGATTTAATCAATGGCAAGGAAACCTTATCTATAAACAGTGCAGTTCTACCTGTCACTTTGTCATTTATTTGTTTATTTTTATTCAATTTCTATAGCCCCTCAACTCCACCAAGTGACCCTGGGCAGCTTACAATTCTAAAAATATAAAACAATTAAAACAAATCAGAAACATTAAAACAATAAAAGCATCCACAAAATAAATAAGTACAAACTGCAGCTGTAAGAATCATCCACATGCTGTTTAAAAAAATGAGGAAATTTAATATTTTGATCTAAACGATAATTTGGAAAGATATATACATCCCAAATTATTTTGGGGATCATGCCAAAGAAAAAAATTATTGACACACAAGCATACACACCTTTCTTAACACTGCATATAGATCTAGTTGTAAAATCATGTGGAATAGAATCTAGAATTGTGTGAAGTGTATGTCAAATTTTACATAAAGTAAGAAAACAGAAGCATACATGATTTAAAATGTTTGAAATCAAGAAGTAAGACAGATTTAAAGGGAGTTTTATCAAAGAAGGCCAGCAAAATGTGTCTTTTTTACACTCATGTTCTTTTTTGATTCCTTCATCATCCACTATATTTCTTTTCAAATCACCTTCGTTTTTAATAAAACATACTTAGACTTCTGAGATCCTGTTTGATTCCATGAATATCAGGGGGATTAGGGGGAAATCACCAATCGTGTATGTGAAGACTATTTCTGGATTTTAAGTAAATATACATATTTCTCCTGGGAAAATAATTTTATTTTCTTAACTGAACACATCAGTTCAAATATCATCAAAATAAATGTGAAAGATAAGTTCACATAATATCAGTTCTGAATATTTTACTGGCAGAATTTATGTGAACAGATACAAAAAGCAGAGTACTGTAACCACTGAAAAGTAGAAAAACTACAAAAGCATCAGACAGTACAACGAATTCTATAGTTTGTTCTGCTTCTGGCATCTTCCAAATAGCTAGAGTCTCCAAATGACTAAAGTTCACTAACTAGTTAATTCCAATTATTATTATTTTTCTTGTAAATTAAGGGGAAGGATTACTCAAGCACATCTTTACCCTTCCAGATGAAAACTATTACAACTACCACACATTCAATGCCTTTTCCATTCGAACAGGAGAGAAAAAATTCTTTGACTTTTACTTACTATGGGAAAATTATATCATTGATAGCATCATTATGGCAAGTGGCTATGAGCTCATCCTTAAAGTCAGAATATGAGAATCGGTAAATCTGTGACTCATTTGTGCCCACGAAAAATTGGTGGCCCTGGCCTCGTGGTGTGATGGACGTGATAGCGCCTTCCAACTGAACTTTTCTGTCAAACAAAATGAAAAATTTGCACAAAAGATAAATGGGTTTCTGAAGACTCAATCTAGGTTTTTTTTTCTTTTCACAACTTTTCTCCCTTCAATGATAGTGAATCTTAGCAATCCCAGCAATCCAGAAATATTTTAGCAATAACAATGGCACTTAGACTTATATACCACTTCACAGTGCCTTACAGCCCTCTAAGCGGTATACAGAGTCAGCATATTGCCCCCAACAACCAGGGTCCTCATTTTACCAACTGTGGAGGGGTGGAAGTCAATCGTGCTGGTTAGGATCAAATTGCTGGCAGTGGGCAGAATTAGCCTGCAAGCCTGCATTCCAATCACTGAACTAAATACACTTTTACTTTTAAATCTAAATTTAGAGTGTAATTATCGGGTGGATTTTTTCCTCTTTTATTAATTATTATTAATTTATTATTTCATGAATTAAAAAAGATTTTTGACATCTCAGGAAAGAACTGCTAATATTTTAAATAATCTATTCACTGAGATTGCTTTATTTATTGCATAATTAGCATCCGTGCATGTTAAACTGGTACTTCAGAGATGAATTTTTGAGCTGAAAGACATTACATTTAATTAGCAATTATATCACACTGTGCTCTTTGGCATATTTTTTGCCCTGTATGCCTCCAAAATTGCAGTCCTCTGTTGTTGAAGAGTATCCCAGCTACCCCGGGAAAGATCAAGCCTCCCCTTCCCCCAGACAGATAAATCTAATGTATTTCATCTTAGACCCTATGGCATCCACACCTTACAGTTCTAACATCAACAAAAGCATAAAGGAAGCGGGATTGAAATGTGCTTTAGATCCCACATGTCTCTGACTTGGGGCAGGGAAAGAGAATGTATGTTATCCCTGAAGCTACTATGCACAATTTCCCTGGAAGGGACATTTAAAAAAAAATGGAGAAGAGAGAGAGAGGAGAATGCCATTCTTCTCTCTGTTTGTATGTCAGCATAAGCCTATGAAGGCTTTGGATAAAGTGGCTCATATACCTACAGATCTCTCCAGGGACTCAAAATAACCCACTCTCTTCATTGTATGTACTGTGTGCATAATAAGGTCCAGGCCCAAGAAAATTCAGAAACTCACTTGATTATTTTATACTTGGATCCCGAGCAAAGGGCTAAGATTCCAGCTCCAGTGCCAATGACCAAGTCACCCACTTTCAGCAAAAGCAAAGCTGTGACTCCCTAAGAAAAGGCAAGATGAAGACGTTTAACTTATTTAGATGCTAAACAAATCACTATATTTATATACGTTGACAGCTTAATTCAATATAGCATTCCTCTTGCTCACCAAGATGGCATGTACAGTAAGCAACTGAGATTACTGTTTGATCCGTAATCTTCTATCAAATCTATTGAGATCAGCTAACCGTTTTGTTACCTTGCTGTACAAATACGTCACACAAAAGATCTGTCATTCCCTAAAGCTAAGCATGCATATACTGTACCTTAAGCCAAGTTGCATGCATCTGTGGCTATTCTCTAAGGCAAATTTAATTTAACAGCCCTGAACAGTAATCATCTTACTTAGTTAAAGACTGAGGCTGAAGGACAGTGACTGAATGATTAGTTAATATGGCATGAATTTTCATGAGTACCAATCTAGTTTATCCTTCAGATGGATGGATATACATATTTCTGCAATATTTATGTCACCTTTGGATACATTCAAGCTTATGTACAGAAATCATTTAAAATAAAATTCATAAACCAAGAGTGAACAAGCACACACAGAATAGCACTAAGACAACTTAGAAGGAGATAAAGGTATCAGATAAAGAAAGATGTATAGAACTTTATCTTTAATGCACTATTGACTTTTAGGGCACACAGATTCACAGAACGACTTATACAAATCTAATAAGTACAATGGGTTCTTTCAAATGATAATTTTGCACTAGTGGAAAGCATTTTATGTGTGCATAATGAAACATTTGCTTTTTACCAAAACCACCCTCCTCCAAAGTTCTATGAAAGGTCAAGTATCAGGAAATTTTTGAAAGGTATAATAGGCAAAAGTATGAACATCCTGCTTTAAGATTTCTGATGGCAACACAATCACTGTTGAATAAAACTTTCTATCAATCTATACAAATACAAAACTTAGTTCAAACAAAATTAAAATTGGAGACAATATATGTTTTTAGGAGTGGGAGTAGACCATAAGTGATGCTAAAATTATGGAGCCCCTATTCCCATTTTCCACTGAATTTACCATGGATGACAAAAGCCTATGGAGAGAAACCATCAGGAAACCAATGTACAGCCAGGCTGAGAAAACATATGGACTTTAAAATGTCTAGATTTCAAATTGTGTTAACAGGCAAGGAACTGATGTTTTCAATCTAGACCTGGCAAGACTGCTCTAATCAGTTGGCCCCAACTAGCTCAGCAGTTTCTGGACAGTTGTCCAAAAAGAAGTCCTAATTTTAACTTGCAGAAAATATCTCAACAGAAGTTAGCTGTGGCTTGTCTACAGTATAGCCAGAAGAGCCTGTAGCAGGCAAGAAATACTTTGCCGGACCTGCAGTAACATCTAAATCTCTGAGGGCTCACATTCTGCAACCTTAATATTTTAAAGGGAGCATGATTGATTCAAAGGAAGTTGAACTTCCATCTCTTGAATAGCCCTCTTATCCAAATACTTCCAACTTATTTTAGCTTTGATTTATTGGCACCAGTTCTAGCCACTGATTCAACCATTTCACTAAATCAGATATATAAATCTGCTAGTCTGCATAAGGAAAATAAGTGAACAAAGATCATGGAACACTCCTATATGTGTCCACTAGTTCTTGTAGAAATGTCTTTATTAGTCTTTCTCAAACTAGTACTCTCCAAATGTGAATTATATGTTCACCAAGCCCAAACACTTTGTCCCTACTAGCTTTAGAGTGATGAAAGTTACAAGCCAGTAGAATGTAAGGTTGAACATGACTGATTTTGTATTGTGACTTGCATCTCCAAACAGGCTTTGCACAGGTACTAGAAACTTGTGAGTAAAGATAGCCATACTATATTATCATTTGTCCGTGCACGATTTCAGATGTAGCATTTTTATTTGATAACATATGCACAAGCTGCAAACAATACACTAACAGCATTATCTTTTATTAGCTTTTGGAAATGAATAGACAGGACCTAAATAGAGTTGAACAATAATGAAGACTGGAAAAATGATACAGTAGATGATAATGACAGAAGTCCACATTATAGTTATTTACATAAAAATTGTTGTCATTACATACTTTTAAAAATAATTTTCCAAATCAGTTTAATAATCAATTTATCTCAGTATTTGTTTATAAGTTGCCTCCAATTATCATTTTGAGCTATCTTAGCAAATAGCACTCACAATGAGCTTCCTTCCTTCCTTCTCGTCTTGACTTTTTTGATAGATACTATTTTCAGCAACAGAATTCCTTCACTATCCAAAATTTAGCAAACTACATAAACACATATAAGTAACGCTCCATGCTTCTAGCTGAAAAGCTTTCTGTTCTTTCCAACTACTGTACATTTAACACTTTTACCCAGCCTATTTAATCATCACCTACTCCATTATATTGCAAAGGACCACCTATAACAGCACTGTATCATCAAGGTGATGCCTGTAAAGGATGATTTCTTTAAAATTCTGCTATGGAAATGCCCTTTTAAAATGAACAGGTGTTCATGTTCACACGAGGTTACATGCATTAGGGGGGAAGTCAGCTTTTGTGCTAATAGTCTGATGAGGAATGCTCTTTTCCTTCAGCAATTATCCAGCAGCAGGATTATCTCTGAACACAAAGCTTTCTTAGGGGGATCAACCATGCATTACAAATCTTTAAGCTATCAACTGCCCATCCACTCTGTCTCAATCCACTGCAGCACAGTAGTCAGATGAGTTTGAAATGCCCTTACAGCTTGTAAAGGTGTAACAGGTGATAAACTAAGTAATTCTCCATCGACAGATTTGGACTACATTTCTAGGAAATGGAAGATACAGCTTTAACTCTCCTAGGCATATCAATTTTAAATAACTTGGATGCAGGTTTTTTTTTTCCTGATTCCATCAAAAAATATACTTAAGTGATCATTTTTCCAACAAAATCTACTGCCAACAGATTAATTTCAAGGTTGCCCTACACATCGCTGCTAATAGACAGGCTATAATATATATATAGCGTTACAGATTATATAGATATAATCTGTAACGCTGATAATGCTCAGCAACTCATAGCAGTGATGCAGTGCTTTGCTTTCTACTGTAATTTATTGTGCCCCTTGTGACTTAAACATAAAGGCTGCTGGAAGGTTTAATGTTTATTTTATTATTTACTTGTTACACAAATCCTAGCCTTGATTGCAAAGGACATCTTCCAAGGCAAAATGAAGCTCACTTATTTCCCTGCAGGAAAATGAAGCTCTGCATCCCATATTCTAATTAATTTCACTCAAGTGTTTTAACATAATGTAAACACCTCCATAAACCTCTTTTCATAGCAAATAGTCATTTCCTTTCTGTGGGAGTAACTAAGGTAAGTAATCAGTATTTAAAGTTTTATTTTTATTTTACTGATTTCCAAAGATTTTAATGATCACAAGATTTACACTGAATAATAATTTAAAGGGTGTAATTTCAAGAGATGGATTACATGTCTTTACATTCTGCATTAACACTTTGAACTAAGCTATGTTTCCTTAACCATGGTTTGTTGAATAAGGCAAAAGCAAATTATCAGCATTTGTTTGGCTAATTCTTGATTTGTTTTTTTTTCTTTTTAGCTGTTACTGTTTCACAGTTCTGTAAAAGCTTGGGCATGATATAAAACCAGACCAGGAATAAGCCAGGAAATTATAAGTAAACCATACATCTCAACATTATGTCTCAACATTAAGCCATAATTATACTCTATAAACTCAAAACAATCTTGATTCTAAACAATAGTTTACTTTCTTAAAACAAGCCATGGTTTAGTCATTAGCCCAACTGACAATCAAACTACACTGTAGCTAACCATAATATAAAAACCTAGCAATTATTAAACTTATTCTCATCCATCTGTGTTTTCCACTAGTTAAGTAGCGGTGTTACATAAAAACTCCACTGTCTTAGTGTTGTACCTTCCACTAATGTAATGACAAAATCCCAATTTTAATAAAAGTAAATTATACTAAGTACTAGGGGTGCAAAAGAAATCCATTATGTATTTTAATGGCTTTTGTTATCTCACATGTGTTCATTTCAGATCATCAAAACACATTTTCAGTAATGGATGAAAACCAGCAGTTCACAGTCAAATGTCTATAATTTTTACTCATTTGGAATTTATATAATGAATTCTGCCAATTCTAGAAGTGTATAGTTTGGAATAACCAATTACATGAATTCCTTAGTGATACACTTCCATGCCTAAACCAGCAGCTGAATATTATACAATATATTCCATGCCTTTACAGAAATTCACTTATTTATATCAATGTCATGTTATGTAACACTGCATATGGATTGATTTGCATCACTTTTCACACCTTGAAATCTTTTCTTGTTGCTTCTTATAAAAACTACAGATAAAATTCAACATTCATCTCCTACCAATGGTTTTTTAGATCCACTGAAACATATTATCTGAGGAGCAGAGCAAAATAAATGACCACTTATTTGTCCATCTCTTTGCAAAGATCAAACATCCATATAAGAATTATGATTGAGCAATTTCAATCATTTTTTGCATTGAAAACATAGCCTTTGAGGGAACAAAGTCACTTATTTTCCTTTCATTTGTTTCTTTCAGTGTATATTGGTGGTTTCTCATACTAAAAATAAGTTAGAACAGCTATGAAAATAACGCAGAATAGATGAATAACAAATTTAAGAAACCCATTTAAATTTCTCCTCATTCAGTGCTTGCTATTTTTATGGAAGAAGGAGGGTCAGTTATACAGTAAAACTTAAGGTTTTTTTTTCTTTTTTTTAGTATTCCATTCCCTGAGTTACTTCTTTAAAATAGGTCTTCTGCCTGTAATGATTTCAACTAATGTGTTTTGGGTTTTTAATTCAGGGGAAACCAGGGAAGAAATATTAAAAAATAATTTGAAAGTTATGTGTGGAGAATTGTGTTTTCTCATGGAGCTCAGCTGTGATGTTCTCTTCTTTTTCTCTTCTATACTTCAATAAGCTATATTAATGAATTTCAAATATGCATGAATTGACTCCAGAGGATACTCTGTGGTATGCATGTGCTGTATATATTCATAGGTTGCATATGCTGGATTATTCAGAAAATATGTTAATGATTCACCCTATTATAAAAATATATTACATTTCTACTTGCCTCAATAATTAGTTTCTAAGGCCAAGAATCATCATCTGCCTTCATAAGTAAAACACAGTTCAAGGGTTAAAGTTTGTACAAACTATATAAAAGTCTAACTGTAAATACAAGATC
>JANHJO010003709.1:69446-82979 GCA_032468235.1 Pseudoxyrhopus heterurus | reverse complement strand
GTTGCTACAGAGATTGTAACTGTGAAAAATGGTCATCAGTCACTTTTTTCAGTGCCGTTGTAACTTTGAATGGTCACTAAGCGAACTGTTGTAAGTTGAGGACTACCTGTATTTCTGAGCTAATGCATATTCGTTTATCTCATAGGTGTCAAACTCGCTGTGTCATGTTGATGTCATGTGACATATTATGACTTTTTTCACAGAGCTGGAGTGGACCTGGCCTGCGTGTGACGCATCCGGCCCGCAGGCTGCCAGTTTGACACCCCTGCTTTATCCATTGCTTTATACTAATGGACGTTGTATGTCCATAATGGAGCACACCTGGATGCGAACAATGAGTAAAATAGCTTTTTTTCATGGAAAGGCTATTATTTATTTTACCATGTATGGAATTTTATTCTTGCCCTTGCAACATTTGCACGTACTTTTAATTTTCAAACTCTGTCTTTTTCCAAGGACAAGCTGTCTGAAACATCTAGAACAGTGCTACAAGTCATTTATACCTTCATTACATCCCAGGCTGCTTGGGAAATTCTGAGTTTTTTCTATTCGGTAGTGTGCTATTTAGAATTTCTGAAATTGCAAATAAATTTTCTAAATTATTTTTTGCTTTTTCCTTGTCTTCCAGAACATGGAACATGGATTCCAGAAGACATTTCTGAGAATTAGAATATTTACTTGCAGATTAGAATAATGCAAGTAAAACTGTCTTAGAACAATAACTTAAGCTTCTTTAAATAAACCTTTGAAAAGTCTGACTTGGTTTCTCTGCTGCATAAATGAGGACGAAGGTATTGAAATGGGAAAATCAAATCACCTCAGACAAGTTGCTGGCCATATCATTCCCTTGAGTATATGGTACATTACCAGGATAAAACCTTTGATTTGTATTGGCCGAACTGGATCTGCTGGTGAGCAGGAATATCTTCCATTAGGAAATGAAAACCCCTCTATACAAGTTACCATTTCCTCTTCTGTGGGATGAATATGGAATTAAGACAGCTTCTGTTTGAATTATGTATTCAGACAGAATTATTTTTATTTGATTATTTGAATTGTTCCAGTGACTTAATCTTTCTTATCTCTCTTAACACACAATACTCTCCAAGGATGCAGGTCCCCATCTCAATTCTTGAATTTTTTGAGTTAAAAAGTGCATCCAACAAAGGATTTTATTTCTCCCTCTGAATTGTTGAAAATGAATTCTGTTGCTATTACTATGTTTATAGTCCAAAAACAGAGTGAATATATAGCAGCGAGTGGAATGTCAACTAAGTAAGGCTTAGATAATTCAGGCCCCCTTTTGTTAAAGAAGCTAGATGTCAGGAAGAACAACTGAAACAATTTGACAGAACAGAATACAAAATATAACAAATGGGAGAAAGTTAAAGGAATATTTGGAACATTAAAAAAGGGAAAGTAAGAAATAATTTATAAAAAATGCCCTTTAGAATCTGGATTAGAATCCAGAGGTTGGGTAAAATATATTCAGAAGCAAAAAATTGGATTATGGTGACTGTAAAAAATAAAAATAAATTGCCATTAACCGATATTGAGCAAGGTAAATAGAATTGTTAATAGCCAGCAAGCTGAAGTATGAGCTAATTGGATATGGGGCCAGGAAAACCATGACAAGATTTTCCATATTGTTGCTAAGAAGGCCATATGGTGTGGATTAAGAAAGAGTTCATTCTGTCTCCAGTGTTATTTTTCCAGTCTGAATTTCATACATCTCTACTCTAAAATATTTGTCCTATATAGATTTCTGGTATAGATGACAGAGATCATATATTATTGCCACTACCTGGTATGTTTTCCCTTCCCCACCAAAATCGAAGGTTAGCCCTTGCTGCTGACTTTAACATATAAAAAAGAAGACCTACTTGTGGACTTTTTATGTCACATTAAGATGTGACAATTAGCACACAAAGAGATTGAATGTTAGGCTACAGATTAGCCTTAATTAGAAGAATCTGAATTTTCTTCCTTGTTTTCTTTTTCTCATTGAAATCTCATGTTGTGTTTTCTGTGCATGCCAGTTATGTGAAGTCAGTATTTTATTCTGGTTGATATAGTTTTTATCAGTGGTTTGGTTTCAATTTGAATGCATTTGCCAGGGATGTTTCAGCGATATCAATACTGATTAAGTTTTTACTTTGGTGTGAACTGCTATGGTTTCAATTAGATTGCAGCAGTAGCACAAACTGGAATAAATAAATGAACAAATAAATAAATTTTGCCAACAATGGGGAGAGATTTCCCATTGGGATTGCAGCCAGCAGAGGTACATTAACTTGCAACTGTTGGAGGCAAATGACAATAAATGTACTTTCTGAATTCCTGACCAGCCCAATGAATGCTTGTAAGGAAACCAAGCCCAATATGAAAAATGACACAGGACCTATACAGCTTGCTAGGATTTTTTAAATCATTTGTTCACATATGCTAATGAGCACAATACTTTACATCCCCCCTGCTGTAAATTGTTACAAGTATTTTGCAATATCATTTTACTGGCAGATCACCTGTTCTGCATATAAAAATCTCAGCTTGGGCCCCTGGCACTTCCAATTAAAAGAAGGAAGAATAACAATGTTAGCAGCCCTTGGGCAAAATGTTATTTATTAGATTTACCCTTCATGCAAAAGCTCAAGGCAGCATACATAAGCGCTTCCTCCTCCCATGTTTTCCCCACAACTTCCGTCAGTATATTGAGTGTGAAAATGGCTCAAATTCACTCAATAAGCCTCTGTGGATGAGGTGGACCACAGCTTTGGTCTCCTAGCTAAATAATTTAATTGCTACACCACACTGGCCCTCAAAATTATCAGAAAACTGCTGTCAGTCAGAACTGACCGTAAGGAATTAGATGGGCAAGTGATCTCCTTGAAGGTTGAAGGTAGCACCTAGATATCCCTAATTGTTAGTGTTTCTGTTTTATTATGCAACACTATAATTGAAGGAGACTTGTCCAAACATCTTGGATTCCATGAAGAATGTCCTTCTATCACAGCAAGCAGTTGAAAAGGAAAGGAAAAACAAACTGATCTTCCATTAGGGAGTCCGAAAAGAGCTACATCAGAGAGTACATTCTGTGATTCAGTAAAAATATCTCATAAAAAGGAGCCAAAAGCTTTGCCAATAGCTAGACAGCTAGAATTTTATCATCCTTTTCATTTTACCTGACTTCTGCTGAAATTTAGCTGCTGTTGTGTTTAACTTACAATACTTACAGTATTGCCTGCATGACTTTGCCCTCTTTAAGCAAGAGGTGGAAAAGAGCACCCACTTACCAAGCTGTGTTTATCCTTTTTTGGGCCAAAACTACTCATCAGTGTATTTTTTGTATTGATTTTGAGGATATCACCAGTGGATGTGCCAACATAGAAGTAGCTGTCATCATCTGCAATCTGGGGAAGGTGAAGAAATGGATTAAAAACCATGCTGCACACTGTTCATTGAGGTGAGTTAACAGCTTTGATATTCTATAATATAAATTCCCTGCCTTATTTATACCTGACTTACAGGAATAAAAATTTGATGTCATAGCATATAAAAGGACCTAGATACCTATAATTAACTATTTGATGTTATTTGTCTATTTCCTTGCTTTATGCCTCACCTTCCACAAATCTTTTAATGATGATTTTTGAAAATTTACTAATCACCGTTTAAGGAAAAAGCAGTCATTCATTTAAAATAAAGGTATTCTGGATACCATTGCAGGCACACAAAAAATGAGTAAAATCTCACAAGTTTGTTGAAGCTACGGTCTTGGGCATTCTTGCTTGAAATCTCAAATCCCAAGATTTCAGACAGGAAATTTAAAACTTATGAGACCACAAGATGATGGCCTTGAATGTTTTTCTAAATAAAATTAAATTAATTTTGGGATCTCATAAGACTGATACCAAGTTCCTCACAGCATCTTACTGCCAACTTGTTTATACTATAGTACTCAAAAGTATTAAATGACAATATAAGGATCCACATAAAGAAAAAAAGCTGGGAACTATTGATTTAACATAAGCTCGGCAATAAAAGCAATTGCAACACTGAATAAAACACAATAAAATTAAATTAAAGGATCTAGACACACACAAAGGTCATTGCTTTCACAAAGATGACACTTAAGTAGGGCACCATTGTAAAAGGCTTGCACGCAGCCCTTCTGTAACTTCAAAAAATAGCAAGACCCAGCGGTAGTGTCTCATTACAATTATGATCTTAACATACAGGCAGAACAAAAAGGGAAAGGCAATGGTGGCTTTGATTGGTTATTTCATAGACAAGGCTGGGGATCCATCCAGCATAAATAAATAAATAATTAAAAAATGGATGGATGGATCTCAGGTCCTTTTTGATCACTGAAGCAAGACAGAATCAGGACCAAGGTTGGACAAAATGAAATACTTCAATAACAGTGAGGCAAAAATGAAAACGACGTTTGACCCTGCTTCCAGCTTCCTGCACTACAGGTAGGATTCTGATTTGGAACAGATTTCACAGTATGATTTTTCGTCTTGTTAAAGATTCGGCAATGAAAAGTTTCATGTGGCTGGCCATATGCTGTATCTTCAATTTTGGCCTTAGTTAGACCATTTGTTCCTGAGAAGATGGCTGAGAATAGAGGCACAGAATTAAATGTGCCTCCTAAGATACACCAAGCCCCTTGACTCTGCAGTTATATCTTCCAGAATAATCATTTCAAAATGTATTTGTAATGATCATTTCAAAATGGAGTCATGTTGGCTCAGTGGTTAGAATGCAGTATTGCAGGCTAACTCTGCCAACAGCCAAGAATTCAATCCTGACCGGTTCAAGGTTGACTCAGCCATCCATCCTTCCGATGTCAATAAAATGAGAATCCAGATTGTTGAGGACAATATCCTGACTCTGTAAACCACATAGAGAGGGCTGTAAAACACTGTGGGGTGGATATATAAGTCTAAGTGCTATTGCTATTGAGGAGTCTGTTACTTTTGTTGGTTCTTATTGGTGCTATGGTTAGTTAGGGGACCTCCCTCCAAAGATTTGAATTGTGTCTAAGAGGAAGGTGACAGCATATGGCTTTGGACACATTTCATCCTACTGAATTAGATGTTTAAACTCAAATGCACTTTTCCCAAACTAAGTAGATCTTCTATAAATTGTTCTTCTTTTTTTTTTTTGCTTATCTGACTCAATTTTTACACATACTATAAATCACAGATCAGTAGATATCTTACCATGGCGCAAACAACTACTCTTTTCAGCTGCCCTGTTTGACACTCAGTTGGTCGGATTTTTCTGTTGGGTAAATCCAGTTCCCATACTCGAATAGTTCCACTGAAGCCAAAGCATGTATTTCATTATTAACTCAAGATAGATTTATATCACACAAAACACTTCGCTGCAGAACTAAAAGATGCATTTGCTGTTTCTCTTCTGAACTACCGAAGTCAGGAAAGTAGCTGACAACTTGCTATATGTCAAGAGATTGTGTTGGGAACCTAAATACTTTCTTATTCTATTTCTGGGAGTAAAATAGCTTAATTACGTGATCAATTAAAGCAGTTTGGAAAAAAGTGAAATATCTCCTGACTACAGCACTCTCATTTAGTGACCACAATTGGGGCCAGCAACTCAGTTGTTAAACAAAGGAGATGCGAAGTGAAAACATGATTATGCTTATGATCTTACTTCAGCTTTCCTTCATTTTACAGAATTCTGAAGGTCATAAATGTGAGGTGGGTGGCAAAGTTAATTTTTCATCACCATCATAACTGTAAGCAGTTACTGCCCATTACTTGCTAAATGAGGACTACCAGTATTGAGTACTAGCAAGCTAATATATTTTTGATGGGACCTTTTTTTCAATTAGTCGTATGTAAGTAGGAATCATTCAGATACAGCAAACCCCAAAGGACGCAAAGGTTACTAAAGCTGATGATGGCACACTAGGAATGGTAAAAGACAACTTTCTTCCAAAAACAGAATGCCATGGAATAGAGCAATTTTATCATGATTTTTGTTTTGCAGAGGTTTCAGCATAAACATTCTAGAACTCTTAAGGTAAACTTTTCTCATGAATCATATAATTTGCGAATTTAGCTTTTTTTAAATAGTTGATCAGTAAAACAGATCTGGGAAGGTCTAGGTAGTGCTGTAAATCTAAAACAATGCAAAGGCAAAAAGATGTTTTGACATAAACATAGCAGCCATTGCAATTTCACAGCAGCTGGGCAGAAGATGTTCCTAAGAAAAGGGGCTGCTGCTTTATGGAGTTACAAGTAAGTGCTACAGTCATACCAACCACCACCCCCACCCCCACCTTCTGAACCACTTTCCCTTCAGATCTGCATGCTCAGAGAGTCCACTCAAGTATCCTGCTGGACATTCAGAAGCCCATTTACTGTCTAGCAATTCTGAAGAAAAAAGCATGGATTTCTTTGGTTTAATATATTTTCCATTGCAGGTAGACCACAACTTCTGACCATAATGGAGCCTGCTTATTACAGTTGTAAGTCATAACAGTCATAAGGTTGAGTAATCACATGACCAATTCAATTTTATCACCTTTTTTCCAGTGGTTGTTAAGCGAATCGGCAGTCATTAAGCAAACCCATTGTTTGCTACGGGATGTTCTTGCAGAAAACCAAAAATGTTGGTTTTGGGCAAAAACACAGTTTATGGTCATAAACTGTGGCCCAGTTGCTGAGCACCCAAAATGCGATCCTGTGACCCTGGGGGGAAGGCCATCCGTTGGAACTTTGGAAACGGGTTACAAGTACCTCTTGGGAGGTGTCCATCATAACTTCAAAGAGTCGCTAAGTGACAAGTCATAAATCAAGGACTACCTGTAAGTAATCTGGGGACAATGCAATTAAGAGGAACAATACATTTTTAAATAAATGAATTCAGTAGTCTTTCTTCAAAAAACAAAGCCATACTTTCCTGCACTGATGAACATCTCATCCTTGCAGTTGGAATATACCAGTGTGGTTGGGTTCCCGGCACTACGAGCAGAAGCAGGACTACCACAGATGGCTTCTTTCTTTTGGACACTCCACACCACAATGCTGTCAGATGAGCAAGAGATTTAGTTATCTTTGTTGAATAGTTATTTTGAACTTGATATGATTTTGCTTCGAGAAGCATTTCTCCCAAATAAACCCAGTTGTAGCTATATTGGGTTTAGTTACTATGCAAACATTAAAGAGGGCTAGAAGCGCTCTGTGGGGTTTTATTTCAACCCATTTTCCAGTCCCGCTTTTATGAACGTTTATGAAGTTTTCCAAATCAAATGAATTGTCTCGCCTACCAGATGAGAGGCGAGAAAGCTGACTGAATGGAAAAAGAAGACGGGAGTAGAAATTATTATAACTCTTTGATTGTGCGTTCATTTCATGCCAATCTAATGGCTTATTCATACAACACAGTAAGCATTAATTGCTTAGTTGAGAGTTGGGTGAAAGGTGAACACCTCACACTAGCTAAACTGCAGAAATAAAACAGTATTTATAGTGGGTTTCAAGAACCAATTAGTAGCTTATCATACATATCACATGAATCTTGGATACACAACAAATTCCCAATTTATGTGAGATGGTCAATGAATCTTCAAGAAACAGAGATGGTCCAAAAGAATACTGGGATGTGGATTTCTTTTGATCACCATTTCTCATGCATCTCTCATGCATTTAATTTTTCAAGTAGTTGAGGCAGGGGGCAAAAATTAGATCTCTCCCATCCAATATAGATTGGTCCCCAATACAATTCAATCCTTTGCAGAAAAGAAACCAATCACAATTTCACACTGCTTCCAGTTGCCACTGCAAAAGCATCTGGGGTATCTATCCCCGGCAAACAGAAGTTGGGTACTACAAACCAGTGCAGAAGACTGCAAGGAAAAGTTTATATGATCATCAACAGAGCGCCCCCGGAGAACTTCCCTCATCTATGCTTTATAATAAAGATGGAGCTTTATGAGGCCATATCCAATATTTGGTTGAACTGATTCGTTGATAGGCATGTGGTTGATTTAAAGTAACTCATATTTGTACACTGAAATACAATGCAGCATTTCCCCCAAGTTAAATCTTGTTCTTATGAAATTATTGGATGGGAATAAATCTTATCTGCACTGTTCCCTGGCATGTCATGCAGTAACACAATCTTTTGTTCACAGAATTTATAACACGGTTCAAAGATTAAATGTGCCAGCCAAAAAATGGAGAATATTGACAACTTATCCATGTTTTTAAATAAGCATACTGCAAAAAAAAAAAAAGAAGTATTTCCCATTATTAAACTGAAGCCAATACAGGACATACATTTTCATTATCTCCAAACCAAAATAGCGCAATATGCTATTTATTTGCTTTTTGTTTCAAATGACATGCATCTTATATACAGAAATACTGTTCTTAGTAATAAGCATGGTGTACAAAATAAATGCATCCCACAAGTCCATACAACTCGTAACCCAACAAGCCAAATACAGTTCTAACAATCTTCTCATTTTCATGGTTCAGGTTATAGAACATCTAGTATAGCACAAAATATAGCTGGTAAGTTGCATTCAGCTAAGTAAGCTTGCTTGGACAATTATATTTGTGTTTAATCCTTAAGAATGATATTCTCATTTCTTCTTTCTCTCAGAAATTCACACATTTTCCTCATGAATTGCAAACTTAATGGGAAAGGGAGATTAGGCAAAGGATATACTGAAAAAAAATATTATGCTTCTCAAGGGCTGAAAAGATCAGGCAAAAATCATTAAAAGATGCATCACGCTGTTCCTAAACTTAAACTTGCTGCATCATTCTACAGTTACAAATCAACTATGGTATTTTGTCGATTTGCTTTGTCAGATTTAGTAGTGGCTCTTTAATCATTACAGGTAGTTCTCACTTTACCAACCGGAGTCCTCTGGGAATGGGGCGGCATAGAAATTCCAACAAATAAATAAATAAATAAATAAACCACAATTAGAACTGGCAACTGTCATTAAGTGGTGTCGTCACCAAGTGAAAAATCGCACGACTGTGCCAGATTTATTGTGACTTCCACATCCATTGTTAAGCGACTTTCCACAGTTGTTAAGCAAGACATTACATGACCACAACTTGCGATTTCACTTCCGCATTCTCCATTAAGTTTGCTAATTTGAAAGTTTGCAAATAGTGATTATATGACCAAGAGACATCGTGATGGCCCTAAATGCAAGAATTGGTTACAAAGCTGTTCTTTTTTAATTGTCATAACTTCGAATGGTTGCTAAACAGAGCAGTCAGTAAGCAAGGACTACCTGTAATCCTATTATTTTGCACATTCTCTTGAAATATGTAGGGAGAGACAGAAAGCTGTAAACGATTCTGACAATGTTTGCTACTGTATATGCAATAAGAAACCTACAAATGGCACAATACCTTATGCCATTTTCCTCCAATGCCCATATATTAGGGATGCATAAAACTTTTTTTTGTTTTATTTTGATCATGATGTCCTACCCTCTCTGCAAAATTGCTGTTTCAAGTGCAAAATAAGCTATATTGGCCTTTTGAAGCCCCCCCCCCCGAACATTTTGGAAATTGAGCATAAAATAAAATGTTTTGCATAGCTCTGCTACATTGATCTTCAGAAAAAGACATGATTTGGGAAAGATGTTAACATTATCCCCAACAAAATTTGAGAGGTGAAACTCCACAGCAAAGGAATCATGAAGGAGAGAGAGAAACGTAACTAGATCTTTTCTTTGATTCAAGACAAGACAGTGGTCTTCTCTGTATCTGACTTCTGACTTTTTAAGAAAAAATAAGAAAAGAGAAAGCAACATACCAGTATTTTAAAAGGAGTCTTACCTCCCATCATCTTGGCCTCCCAGTGAAATCAGGTAAAGATCATTTGGAGAAAATGCCAGATGTTCAATTTTACCCTTGTGAAGTGACAGCCGAGACAACATTTCCTTTTTGCTGTAGTCCCATAAAATGATATCAGCCTGGGTTAAAAATATAAATATGCAGTCTAAAAGCATCACTTGGGGGGAAAAAACCCAAGTTTGTTACAGAAAAGCTATTTGGCTCTGAAACTCTAGGTTTAAAGGCCATAAAGCTGTTTTTTTTCCCATATATCATTTCGGGCAGCCTTTTGAACGGTTGCAGTTTTATTGAGACAGAAAAGCTCAAATGGAAGTATAACTTAGCCAAGCATATCCCATTTCTGAAACAAATAGCATCAAAAATAATGTATTAATACAAGGCAATCGAAGGGCCTGATGTGATCTACCCACACCATTAAATACTACAGTACTACCTATTCTTCTATCCAGGTGGGTACACAAAAAGTGACAAAGCATTATTGGCTACTAAATCAAAACCTCTAAATGATTTGCTCAAACCCTACGCTATGAAGCAATTCAGAAATTAGTATTGAACTAAACCTGCCTTTCCATCTAACAGATCCATAAAAGATATTGTTCAGAAGGCAGTCATTTCTCCTTTTCTAAACTGGAGGTGGGAGAGCAAGGGGTAAAATTTAATTTTTCCAGAATTTGGTTAGCTATACTGCACTGAAAAGGGGCCATTCTTTCAAGTTTCTGAAAACGGGATAATTTTAAAGAAAATCTCTGTTGTTGAACGTATTGTTGTATAGGTTTACAGAAAAGAGATGCTGTTCCCCAGTCAGTCAGAGCCAAGTTGCATCAAGTTTTAAGAAGTAAAAGCAATATCTTGAACTGTGCCCAGAAAGTAACTGATGAAGACTAAGATATAATATCATTCTGGTTCTATGTACAAATCAACAACTGGCTGCCACATTTTGCATTAATTAGACCTTTTAGATACCCTTCAGGAATAACTATCTATAAAATATATTATAATAATCTATTATAAGTAGTCCTCAACTTACAGCTGGAACCAGGCTTTCCATTGCTAAGCAAGGTGGTTGTTAAGTGAGTTGCACCCAATTTTACCTTTTCCCCCCCAAGGTTGTTAAGAGAATTGCCGCAATTGTTAAGTGAATCATGTGGCTGTTAAGTGAATCCAGTTTCTCTCACTGACTTTGCCTGTTGGAAGCTTGCTGGGAAAGTCACAAATGGTGATCACATGACCCCCGGATGCTGCAACTATCAGAAATACCTTCCAGTTAGAAAGGACTAAAAATTTTGATCATGTAACCATGGGGATGCTGCAAAAGTCATTAGTGGGAGGATTGGCCGTAAATCACATTTTTCAGTGCAACTTTGAACGGTCACTAAATGAATGATTGTAAGATGAAGACTACCTTTAGTAATTACCTACTCAAGGCATGGATTAATTGTAGGTGAATTTGACCAACCCAGGAACAATCGCAGTTGTCACATTAACTGTAATATGAAAAAATACTTCTTCCCACAGTTATCACTGGCCAGAAATAGCTGGAAATAAGGGAACACCCCAAATTTCTAGCATACTTGTCAGTAAGAGTAAAATCCCAGTCAAAATATGCTGAATTCCCTTGATGTTTTCAATCAACCATTAGCTCTCTTCAACTGTTATGCTTTCTTTGCAAAACACTATTTGAAACTAATAATCTAATTTATATTTAGACAATTAAAATGTTTTATCTAAAATCCAACCCAGGCCTGAGCCTATCAGCCTACATATAGATAATGCAGCAGGATTTCTCACAAATATTCTGCAAGCGATCCTTGCTTAATGACCACTTATTCAGTGCCCATTCAAACATACAAAGGCCCTGAAGGAATGGTAGTTACAAGTGGTCCTTGTAATAATGTTAATCACAGTATAACAATTGCCATTTGTGATTTTCTTTGCTAGCTTCTAATAAGCAAAGTTAGAATGGGGAAGCTGCAGGGGGATGCAAATGTTGGCAACAAGATGATGTCCTAGCTTAACGACCAGTGATTCACTTAACGATGACAATCGAAAGTGCCAGAATTTTCATTACTAAGCAGCATGATCACATCATTACACTTTATAATCACATGGCTTAGCCACAGACATGCCAGCTCCAATTACCATCGCTAAGTGAAAACTACCTTGTAATAGTGTAATAGTGTGAGACCTAAACCTATAGACATAACTTGAAGTCTAAACAGTTAATCAGAGTTGAAAGATCAGGCTTTAAAGCACGGGTGTCAAACTCATGATGTCACGTGGTTGTCACGTGACATATCACAACTTTTTTCCCCTTCGCTAAACTGGGAGTGGGGGTGGCCAGCATGTGATGCATCTGGCCCACGGGCCGCAAGTTTGACACCCCTGCTGTAAAGGATCATATTCTTCCCCGTTTAATAGTAGCATCCTTTAGGAATCAAATACATTTTTAAAGGAAGCTTTTATCCACCTTAAAGCCCATGAATGTGATCTGACCAGAAGCCACATAACTTCCACTTGGAGAAACTGTGACACAGGAGACATTGTTGGTGTGGCCATGTAAAAAATCTTGACCCGGAGTGTTTATGCTTTGGATAATTACTGTGCAACCCAGTGGATAGATAAGATGCTCTCGATCTGGATGGCAGATGAGGCCAAAGGGAACATGTCCTGAAAACAAATGAAATACAATGAATATTATGTTACTAGAGGAAGAACAGCCAACATCTATATACTATTAAAACTCTTGTGTCTGTAATTTTTAACTGGGCAAAAGGGTGGATCAGAGGGCAAAACAATTCCAATCAAGGTACCTCAAGTAGGCTAACTTACAGAATGCATCCAAAGTCCGGGACCCATGATTCTCATGGAATTGAAATTATGCAAATTTTATAAAACATTTTATGATGTAAATATTATCGTAAAGCATTTTATGACATAATACAAACTGACTAAAAATAAAAAAATTGGTGTGGTCAACTTCTGATGTTTGACCATACTATACAGTTCATGGGCTACTTTCAAGGCAGAGACTGAATATCTCCCTGAATTTTAACAATATTTCCAGAGAATGCAGCATATTAGTGCTCCGTCATTGTTGAAGGCATTGAGAATCTGGTAAAGAAATGTTTTTGAAATGATGATCCAACAGTTCACAAGTTATCTAGTTACATGCTATAATCGAGCATTTATGTAGTAAAATTTTTGGAAACTTAAAGTGGTTTTCCACTCACAGAAGCAGCAAGAGATTTATTCATGCAATTCATCTAGATACTTTACTGCTCTTAATTTTTTTTATCAGTGCTCCTCCATTACTTGCTAATGCTTTCTGTTTTTTGATACTCTGATTAGAACCCATTCTGCTATCTTTTATACAAACACTAGCTGATTACCCGGCCTTGCTCGGGTATTTTTTTATTTTTTCCCCTCCTCCCTCTTCCTCCTCCTCCTCCTTTTCTCTTTCTCCTTCTCCCACTTCCTCCTCCTCCTCTTCCCTCCTCCTCCTTCCTCCTCTTCTCTGTTTCACCTTCTCCCTCTTCCTCCTCCTTCTTCCTCCTCTTCTCTTTCACCTTCTCCCTCCTCCTCCTCCTCCTTCCTCCTCTTCTCTTTCACCTTCTCCCTCCTCCTCCTCCTCTTCCATCTTCCTCTTCCCTCTTCCTCCTTCCTCTTCTCT
>JANHJO010003709.1:7410-18501 GCA_032468235.1 Pseudoxyrhopus heterurus | reverse complement strand
ATACAACCCAATGGGAAAATTTGTTTCAATTCACAACCAACTCGGTTCACAACCAAAGTTATGGAACGAATTGTGGTTGTGAACCGAGGTTCCACTGTAAAATCATTTCTGCGAGTGAATGTGAAGCTTTCTCCCTTGTATACAGTAGCTTGCCCTTTCGATTTTTAAAGTGGGTGTGATTTTCTTTTTGATATCAATCCATCAATCAACTTTTTATTATGGTCACAGACAAGAATAAAAATTTTAAAATATTAAAATAAAACAGAACAGAACAAGACATAACAGTATACTACAATTAATGGTGAGTTTATCAATTGGGTGGCCAAATTTTTCAGGCAGTATAGCTGTATCTTTTCCTTGTTAGTTTCTTTCTGCTGGAGTCCTTGATAATTCTGGTAATAAAATCAGGTGGAATACTAAAACCATGTGGAGTATTTGATAATTCTTTTCTATTGGAATTGCAGAGTCCAGAGGGCCATTTTGATTGAGTTCTACTTTCTTCTAGCTATATATAAATCTTTTATGTGAGTATAGAGTAACTCCAGTTTCCATAAAGAAAGAAAGCTTTCCTGCCCTCTTTCACCACTGTTTTGTGAAGCACAACACTTTTACTAAAATATGAAGTTGTTGGAAAAAGAATCATCTTCCCAATAAACTCAAGAGCACTGCGTTCAGTCATGTCTGACTTAGCACACAAACCTGGACACAACTACACATGTGATGCCTGCAAAGTAAGTCAACTTTTTGATGTAGAAGCGGCAAAGATATTGACAAGATGAGTCTCCTTTTAAGTGGTTTTATTGGCTTACGAAATATGTGTCAAAAATGGGCTGTTTGGGGTTTTAAAATAAGCTGCAGTATATAAAGTAGAATAAGAATGCTGAGTCACACCCAACTCAAGGCATAGTAACTATGGTATTCATTCTGCTGCACTGTGTGCAAATTGTAACTTATTTTGATGAAAAACCATGATGACAAAATTGATTTCGATGCTCATGTTCAAATTCATTTGGAGATGATTTGGGATTTTTGTTCAAATTTGAATGTAAATTTAACATTCTACATCTACTTTTAAAATGGGGTAGTATTAAAGAAAATCTCTGAAAAAATGAAAGCCGTGACACCCAGAAACCATTTAGCCTGCACTTTTCCACTTGAAATAAAAGTTTAGATATCTTTGGGAAATATATCTTATCATGTGTCCAAATTTAAATCAAATGTTTTTGGAGAGCGTACAATATCAAGCTTCTTTTGCTCTTGTGCAAAATAGGTTTCCCCAATATATATACAGTATATACACATATACACATATATATATTAATAATGGCCATCTCACAATTACATCACAGCAATATTGAAAGTCTCACCACCCTACAAAATAAGCCATCCAAGAGAGAAATAGTTGTCTAATTATTCCAGATGTGGCACAGTCGTGCTGTGAAGAAAAAGAAGACAACTCACAATTTGATAAACATCAGCATTTACTCCAGCCAAGGCCCATTCTTGATGATCAGCTATTTTGCAAATCACATTAATAAGACAAGGGAGACTCCTCGGGGCTATCTAGAACAGCTTCCTTTACTCTCGTCTTTTTATTTGTTGGTGTCTGTGAAACAAACTGCTCTTACGTTTTTAATGGACAAATGAACGACAGTAAAATACTGACACACCAGATATACAGTATAAAGCAGCTGGATCCCATAACACAATTAGTGGTAGGGGAGAACCCCATCGATTTACATACTACTTTCCTTTCCCTCTTCCTCTCTAAAATGCAATGTTATCTTTGGCCATCAGTCTGCCTGTCACACACCTCTCCTAATTGTACAATTAAAATGCAACAGAGATTGAACAGCCTTGTCTGACTCTATTAGGATACCAGAATACTTATGGGCATAGGCACGTTGACAAGTTCACAAGCCTACAGAGCTTGCAACACATCAGCATTTGCCTTCTGGACCAATAGTTGAACATCTAGAATAACAGTCAATCAATCCTTGATTGCTGGCCAGTTACAAGTATCTTGTTTCGTTCCTTTCACTTTCATATTCTTCTCTAATGTTTTTTAAAAAAAAAAGCAAAGTCATGGCAATTTTTTGGGCACCGTGGTGCCATGCTGGTTTGATTACAGGTCTGTATTGGGTCCCTTTTATTAGCCAGCCTACTGACTCACAAAAGCAGTGGTTATTACCAATCATGGATTCAAACTGATCTCAGCTTGATTCAATATTGAAGGTTCACCTTGCTCCAAAAGAACCCTTTAAAGCTAAACAGCTTTCAGCACAACTAGTGATTTTGATAACCATTGTTAGGTTGTCAGCAGGAATCCTGTACAGATAGTAATCAACCGCATTCATAAAATAAATAGAAAAGATTCACAATTGTACGGTACCTACTGGCCAATTCTTTTTTTTTTTTTCCCCAGAAATGCTAAGGTGTGTACATTCCTGACTTCTTCAAAATGTGGAACCTATTTGCCTCCTTAACGTGTTCTGCTTTGTCATAAAACATTTATAACACTGCGAGCATCTGATTACCGTTTTTATCTGTGGTCTGTGAAAACAGAATTTGATCCTAGCAATAACAAAACGCCCCAACCTATCTGACTACACAAGGACATGGATTGCTGATCACAAATGGACTACTTTATGGAAAGCTGCCTATCAACAACTCAATAATCCAAGAAATAAATATCAGTGTAGTAAGTGAAAATCAGAAGTGCTAATAGCAATAGCAATAGCACTGTATTTATATAGCGCCTATCAGGGCTTGCAACCCTCTCTAAGCGGTTTACAGAGTCAGCATATTGCCCCCAACAATCTGGGTTCTCGTTTTACCTACCTCGTAAGGATGGAAGGCTGAGTCGATCTTGAGCCTGGTGGGATTCGAACTGCTAAATTGCAGGCAGCTGGGAGCTGAATACTTAATTACTTAAGTGCAGTGTTCTTAAGTACTACTTCTAACAATGAATACAATAGGTATTAAAAAGGCTCTTTCTAAAATGTTTCAGGAATATTTATTAACTGTTGATATAGCTTTATAGCAAAAAAGAATTTTTTTTGTAGGACAACATTTAAGAAGTGAATCTTCACTATTAACCTTGAAATACACATCTAAGTCATACACATCTAATTAATAATAATAATTATTAGGGACATTAATTTCTGGTTGTTAAAGCAGAGTCCAGATTGGTATGGAAAAGCATACAGTGTGTTTCTATTAATCACACTTAAGCTTTTGTGAGAAATCCTTGCTTTAGGAAATATGTGTGTAGCAATCTTTAGATCTCAACTCTAGATTTTTAGATACCACTTTTAAAAGTATATGTATAGATCTTATAGTTTCAGGGTAATTTGATTATTTCTTGATCATCTCCTTTCTTCCATTGGGACTACAACCTTCTGACTGGATTTACTTTTATACATAGGAATGTGCAATTAGAGCAAGTACTAATGCTCCTCATCCAGCTTTCTCTTCTATAAGAACGTTGGCTTAGCTTGCAAATGTTTAGCACAGCTGACAAATGAGTTTGTCAAGAAAGCTTTGTATATTCATAGACTTGGAGGTACTGCCTTAGTATGATTAGAGAGCCAGAATTTGAATCCAGTATAAACAGACCTGAAACCGTGACTATATATATTGCCATAACAGTTGATGTTATGGGTTGATGTTGAGAAACGCTCCGATCAGTCATGCTTTCCATGGCTAGAGGTTTTAATAAAAATGCCCTTCCGCTCTGTTAGCCAAACAGGGTAAATGTCAATAGTATCTTGTTTTTCTTGAGATTTTGCCACTTCTGCTTTAAAAAAATAATTTGAAAAAATGGAATTGAAATTAAAAGACAAAGAGAAGAAGGGAGATGGCAAAATACATGTGCTTTTCTCCCACTATTTCCCTCTTTTCTCACTCTTTTGGTTGACTGATGACTACCTTTCTATGGAAATGTAAAAAATAACTCATATTTTACATAAATAAAATATAAAAAAATGTAAAAAAAATCACAACTGAAAACATTATAGTAAAAACATTAAAAGAAGAACCGGGTTTGCATAACATATCAGGCTAAAATATGGTTGGCTAGTTTGTATTGTATGAAGCCAACAGTCCTGTAGTTGAAATTGCTCTTGTATTGAGTGGTTTCTGCTTTTTAGCAGAATGTGGGCTCTGTTTCCTTTTTAACTTCCAGCTGCTCTGTCATAATGTACAAATCTCCTTTCATAAGGAAACTTATTTGACATAAATCCAAGTAAGTGTGTTTAGTGTAGATTGATAATGAGTCTTGCCATAGCCCCCTTTAGATAAATGAGTCCAAAACAGGACTGTTGTTTTATGTTTCAAGAGACTGGAGGGCCATGGGAGTGCTGATTCACAATGAGTTATAGCCTGGGAAAGGTCTTGCGAGTGGATGGCATTGCTTCATTATCTTAGATTATAGTGACATGAGATTCTAGTAATTCCTGGACATTAACTGTGTTAACTGTCAGTTTTTACCACGTTTGTGCAATTTGCTGCCCTTTGACTCTCAGTGGATCTCAGCAAGGAAGCTGCTCTGCTACATTCAGAACCCTGACCTAGAATGAAGCTACTGAAGGATGATTTAGAAGCAGTTTCCCCATCAATGCACAAGGCATTGTAGGTGAAGACCAGCCCTCATCCAATCATGCTGTATTTCTGAGAAGATTGATTCCCCTCATCAATTTCTGTAGTTAAGCTTTCTTCATTCTGTGAAGAAAACTTCAGAGACTTTTTTTTAACTCTCTGAGAATTCTTGGCTTATTGCTAGTCCTTAAAATAGTATTTTAGATTTTTCCAAATCCACAGAGAGTAGGAGCTGTCATTTTCATGTGGGTATTTTACGCACAATCATTGTCACAGAAAAGGAAAAGCTGTATTGAAGTTAAAAATTGGGAACAGCTCAGGAACATGAGGTAGCGTAGATACAGTAGTGTAGAGACAGTATAGTTTAAGAATAGATGTCCTGATAATTTTATAAACAATTTGATTTGTATTCATTATTCTTTCCTTTGGATGTTATTCTGTCTTCGGGGAAACAGATAAGCCACCTTGTGTTTTATTTTTCTTTCTCCCTCTCTAGATCAGTGTTGCAGTCAGGTCTTTATTCCAAAATCTTGAAGAAAAAAACAATCGTCTGAAAGACCTGTTGTTTCACTCTGTATCAACACGTCAGATGTATCCATGTAAACAGTTGTAACTGGGAGGTCAATATGACAATTATGATTCATTTTTGGAAAACATCTAGCTGATTTACACATGTGCTTTTAAAAACCCCTCAATTTGGGGAAAACCCAAATACAGAAAGTATTCTGATCTTTTATCTTTATTCGATTTACTTTTCATTTCCTGTTCAGAGCTTCTCTTGAAAATACCTGCAGAGCTCCACTTCAAAGTACTGTATATCCATTTTTATGGGCAGATAACATTTTAATAGTGTGAAACGGATATCCTAAGCTTTTGCAAAACTTAAGGTGCTAGTTTTGCCTCTTAAAATCTTTCCCAAATCTTTCCAAATTCAAAAATAGTTCTGCCCAATTTGGATAGATTCTGAGGGCTGCAAAAACAGTGTTGGGACTTTTACAATCCTGCAATCCTTCCTGATATACATGTCTGTTTGGAGTGTAATTGCATGATAAATTGACACCCACTTTGGTAATAGTGTGTGTGAGTCAGGCTTCTGCAAAGACTTTCATGGCATCTGCTATCATGGTTTGTTTTTTAAATACATGTGTTCATTTTATAATCTCTCCTACGTATTGGATTGAAGATGGACTTCTTTCACCTTTATAGCCCTTTTCCGTGTGCAAATTATTTTATAGTTCTTGTTTTATAAGTGTCATAAAAGTATCATACTTTATAAAAACAGAATTATTGCAAAAGAGATGACTTGTGATGTTTGTCAGAAGCTTAGATTTTACTTGAGTTTCCTTAGTCAGGATATGATATTCTGGTCTGTTAATAGATGAGTACATGTGTGCCATTCTTTAGCTATTTTATTCATTTTTTATCCAACAATGATCCTTAATCCAGTTCTTTGCAGAACCCATATAGAAGCAGAAAGACGGCAAATTTTAGTAGATGAACTTTTCACAGCACATAGAAAACTCCAAGCATCTTTCCAAAATGAAAGCACAGAACCTGATGTAATAAGGTATAGTATTGCAGATGAGCAGTGAATTCAGTGGCATAGTCTTGAAAACATCTCTGAAGAACCTGTGTTCCTCCGTCCAATTTACAGGAATTTTAAAGGCTGATATGACAGGACTGATTTGATGTTTGTCTTATTGAAGCAGGTATCTGCTTCCTTCTGTACCAACAACTCTTCAATGGTGATTACTAACATGGTGATGGCACTATCTCTATTTTTAACAGTAGTTAGGAAGTCAAGGACTAGAAGAACAATCTGTGGAGGAAACTAGGTCTACAAGTAATCCACACTTAACGACCACATTTGGAACCAGAATCTGATTGAGGAAAGCGGTCATTAAGCAAGATATCACATGTCATTTTTGCTCAATAACTGTAATCAGGGCAGCTTCCCTTGTAGTCATTAAGCTATCTCACCAGTTATTGAGTGGAGGGGATCCCAATTAAGATACATGGGAATACCTTAGGGAAGTGGGGGAAGATCTGGGAGGTTCAGTGTAGGGGTGTCAAACTCGATTTCATTGAGGGCCACATCAGGGTTGTGTTTGACCTTGGGGGGCCAAATGGGTGTGGCTGAGGTGGGCATGCCCAGGGTGGGCATGGCCAGCTTGGCATCCTGCAGCCCTCTGCCAGTGAAAAAGCAGCCCGGGAGGGCCCTCCTGGAGTCTGTTTTTGCTGGCAGAGGGCTGCAGGAAGCCTTCGCAATTGAAAACACAACCTGGGAGGGCCACACGCAGCCCTGGCGAGCTCCGTTTTTGCTGGTAGAGGCACTGTGGGCTGGCCCTTCACTGTTTCCAGGGTGGCACCACGGACTAGATCTAAGCACCCCGCGGGCCAAATCTGGCCCACAGGCCTTGAGCTTGACATCCCTGGTGTAGGCCATGCATGAAGGAGTCACATACATCCACGAAGGGCTGAATACTCATAAAGCCTCCACAGTGGGGCACAAAGCTGCTGCCTGGTGGGAAGTTCCAAATGCCCACGAGTCTCTAATGGGCTTGTGCGAAGCACCCCCCTCCCCGCCCCCAGAACCAACAAACACATGGGAAGCCCAGCCACCTGTGCTGCCCTGCACTCAGCCACTCCAGCTGATCTTCAGTGTTTTCTTCACTGCTTATGAGGTGCACCCAGCCTGACCCTTTATAAAAAAGAAGAAACAAAATTCTAAAGGCAGCTGCTCAGCTTCAGTTTCCTAAAATGCCACTTTTTGCTGGGCATTTAAAGGCAGAGATGAAGGGGAGTTGCAGCTCCCCTGCAGTTGGTTGTAAGTGAAGGCAGGCTACCATGCACCCGAATTTTGATCATGTAAGGGTACTGCAACAGTGTAGTCACAACAAATTTCAGAAGGAGAACTTACTGCTACAGATTTGATCAGGAAAATCAGTGTAAGAATTGAGTTTTTTACTGATAATATAGTATTGCAATATTTGATCACTACCGTATATTTTACTCTTCAGATTATTGTTACTAGCCACAATTGCATTCCTGGTACAGAGTACTAAATTGCAAAAAAGGACAGTTGGGATTTTGATCAGCTATCCTGTTTTCTAAAAGCTTAAAATCGTTCACAGATATATAGTAAATCCTATATGCTAAAATTAAGCCATTTTAAGTAGAGAAACTGTATCCTGATTTGTCTTCGTTGCTGAGAGAAGTACTGCGGGGGATTATGTCATTAATTGTTCTGTGGCCTTGGTAACTAATACAGCATCTTGTCAACTCTTCTGACTTTCACTCTGATTGTATTTCCTTAATGCTGTTTGTTTGTTGCCCACTCCAATAACATCAGGTATCAAATCTATGTATATGAAACACTTGAGGGGGAAAACCCCCTTTGTGCATTATTAAACATCAGCTCTGATGAACTGCCAGTAGAGGGAGCCTACCACTGTTGAGCAAATCATTCTACACCATAAATGATTCATCTTTATGAATATTTATTCTTTCCAAAAATAATCTATGTATCATATTTTTTCTTTTGTGTAAGCAGTGTTATGCAGAAAAGGAATAAGCAATAGAAGACCAGAAAAATTAAACATATGATATAAGGGGGGGAAAGGAAAGAACTAAAACTGGTTTATCCCAATACCATCCTATCCCTGAAAACTACCTTGTTCCATGGCATTCTGCTACCACTTCCTACATTCCCTTTTATTCTTTAGTTTTGTCACCACTTTTTGAATATCTCATACATTACATCCAACCACAACTCTCTTCTCCTTCGTCTCAATCCATTACTCTTTCTTCACATATTTGTTTTACAAATCAAACTTTCCTCAGTCTCCATATATGATCAAATCCTTTCAGATTATTTTTGCCATAAAGGCCATTCGTTTATATGAATATGGACTAAATATCACTGTATTTGGTCCATGTTCATATAGCACCCACACATGCTTGATACCACATCTTTCTATTTTACACATAAGAGTCCAAAAATTGCCTCTAGACAAGTACAGGCACATACATCAAATAAATTAAATAAATAACTAAGCAAATGAGCAAGCAAGCATCTTTGGTATCCTGTTGTCACTGCTTTCCCCAAATTTCATGTTCTGACATACTTCCACTTGTATAACAAATGGGCAAAAGTATGCTTTTATGCACAAATTTTGCTTCTTTCAACAAGCATTCCTTCGTTGAAACAGGCCACATATTACCCACTGTGTTTTTATCAGTATTTGTATATTTTTTAAATTTCTCCATCCATTTCCCCATTAATA
Source organism: Pseudoxyrhopus heterurus (assembly GCA_032468235.1). Taxonomy (NCBI): domain Eukaryota; kingdom Metazoa; phylum Chordata; class Lepidosauria; order Squamata; genus Pseudoxyrhopus; species Pseudoxyrhopus heterurus. The sequence continues at coordinate 9,616 of JANHJO010003709.1, read as the reverse complement.
CACTTACTTTAGTTTTTGCCATTTATATGTAACATAACTTCACTTCCCCACCAAACACAACTGCTTTGCTCTTTGCTACATTGATTTTAAAATTGGTGTTCTTCATTGCATCATACAGATAATTTAATATTTGCTACAAATTATTTGAGTTCCCAGCTAGAACATTGCATCATTTGCATTCAAAAGTATACATATGTATATAACCACTATGCCTGTTATAAGTACATAAATATTCCTAACATAAATATTCCTAACATATTTATTCATATATACACTAAAGAATGAAGGGGACATCACATATTCTCATCTTACTCTCAACTCATTGCTGAATAATCTGTTAAACATTCCACTTATTGTCCCTCATGCTTTATTTTCATCATATTTATCTCTTACAACATTCAGCAACCAATCTTCAGCTCCTTATTTCTACAAAACATTTTATAATGGAAACTTCTAAGTTTTTTCCACATCAGCAAACATGCAAGAAACTTTTACATTCATACATTTTTTGTTATGAACCTCGGCTGCCTCATATGAAGCTGAATAAATTTGCAAGATTTTGCTTCTTGTCACATCTCTGTTTCAGAGTTCTACCAAACAACTTTCCAGATCCAGTTAGACTAATTGGCATGTAACATTTTTTATCTTTCCTTTTATGTAAGAGAATAATAACAGCAGTATTCATTGGACACAGATGCACACAAGCATTAAACAAATTGAACAGCTTATTTCATACTTCAATATCTTTACAGTTGTGCTATTTTTGTTGCACTAGTTAAAATTAAGTCCCCCCCCCCCTCTGAATCTATTTCAGAAGAAAGTAAGGTTGGAAGAGATCACTTTGCTTGTTTGTTTTTGTTTTCACTGCTACTGTTTGTAACTGCTTCTCTTAAATAGGCAGATATGAAGGAGTGCTACAATGTTATTCCTTAGAGCTAACTTGCTGTAGTTCTATTTGTAACAAAAATTTAAAGATGTAAAAGTAAATTCTGTTTGCCAGTTTATAATGTCTAAATAAATTGGACTTTTCCATTCTGCACATTTAACTCATACAAATAATTTATGTATAGTGTTTTATAATGTTATATCCATGAAAATGGCAAAAAAGGTAAGTACTGAATATGTTACAATTTCCCCAAACGTATCAGTATTCTTTTTCTCTTTTTTATTTCAACATTTTCAGAAATTTTATATTTTCAACAAAACTTAGATGCTATTATATGATGTAATTGTTATAGTAGTTAGAGATCTTTTTTGCCCAATTAATTTCTTAAGCCAAACCTATTTTATCTATCTTTTATTTGAAAACAAAAGCTGTTTTGATATCTGGATTTCCATGGATTATTTTTTCATTGAATGTATTTGCTGAACTCTAGCCTCTTTAGGGCTTTAGAATGATTTTTTTTTAAAGTGTGCTTCAAAGTTTGACACACTCCTGTTGTTTGGTCTGGATGAGAAGGAACAGATTTCATCTCAGTCCTGACAAGACTGGCTATGACAGTTTGGGTCCCCCAGGTTGCAAATGTTTACAGTTTGTCTGGGTTGGAATTTCCCTTTCCAACTTGAGACTGTAGGTGCACCACTTTTAGATCCTCCTGGACTTGTAGCTACTGCTTGAAGAGGACATGGCAGCTTTGGCCAGGAAGGGACTTGTACAAATTTATCTTGTGTGCCTGTCATGCCCTTCCTTGATCAGGAAGACTCTTCAGGTGGCTACTTAATACCCTAGTCAGCTCACAATTGGAGCATTGCTGTTTATGACCATCTGGAAGCTACAGCTGGTTCAAAATACCATAACAGTAGCAAGTACTTATTAAGCCCATGGGTCATCATTACTATGCGAGCTGCATTGGTTGCCAGTCAAGCAACCAGGTGTGCTTCAAGGTGCTGGTTATCAGCTGTAAAGCCCTTCATAATGCCTGGTTATCTGAAGGACTGCTTGTTTCTAGTTGCTTCTGCCCACCTGCTATATTTAGGCTAAGGGTGTGCTCAAAGTGTCATTTTATGGAAATGAGGAAGCGTGCCTTCTGTATTGCAGCCACTATCCTCTGGAACAGTAGCCCCAGAGGGTAGTATGCCCCCCCACACTTTGTAAGAGCCTTGGTGGCACAGCGGTTAGAGAGCAGTATTTGTAATTAGTACTAGCTGCCAGCTGCCTGCAATTTAGCAAGTTCAAATCCCACCAGGCTCAAGGTCGACTCAGCCT
>JANHJO010003708.1:105671-127212 GCA_032468235.1 Pseudoxyrhopus heterurus | reverse complement strand
ATGATCTTAGTTTTCTTAATGTTGAGTTTCAAACCAACTTTTGCACTCTCCTCCTTCACTCGCATCAAGAGGCTCTTCAGTTCCTCTGGATATGGTACAACTATCTTAAGTGTGAAAAACGTTCATAAGTCACTTTTTTCAGTGTTGTAAATTTGAACAGTCACTAAACGAAGTGTTGTAAGTTGAGGATTACTTGTAATATGAAATTGCCATAGTGATGGATTTTGAGAGTTTTATTGGATCCTATAACTACTATTGGGGGACGCGGTGACTCAGTGGTTAAGATGATGAGCTTGTCGATCAGAAGGTCGGCAGTTCAGCAATTCAAATCCCTAGCGCCGCATAACGGAGTGACCTCCCGTTACTTGTCTCAGCTTTTGCCAACCTAGCAGTTCAAAAGCACGTAAAAAAAATGCAAGTAGAAAAATAGGGACCACTTTGGTGGGAAGGTAACAGTGCTCTGTGTGTCTACGGCGTTTAGTCATGCCAGCCACATGACTACGGAGATGTCTTCGGACAGCGCTGGCTCTTTGGCTTAGAAACGGAGATGAGCACCACCCCTAGAGCTGGAAATGACTAGCATGCATGTGCGGGGGAACCTTTACCTTTACCTTATAACTACTATCCATTTTCTGTTTGACAGGTGGGATCACAGTGGTATCTGTGGTAGCTTTCTTTTTCACCATTAAGTTCCTCTTTGAGCTTGCCGCACGTGTAGTCAGCTTCCTCCAGCATGAGGACCGGGAACGTCGGGGGGAACGGACCATTTATGATTATGTGCGAGGCAATTACTTGGACCCCCGCTCTTGCAAAGTCTTCTGGGATTGGAAGGATCCCTGTGAGGTGGGACGTAGTCTGGCCTTCCGAGTGCATGTAAGAGGAAATTTCCATTTCTGTGATAATTTGAGAAAGTGCAGAACAAAAAATCCAGGCAATCAGAGCTAAAAACATAAATAATTTGGGTAAAATTCAGAGACAGTGGAGGATAGGGAGACCTGGCATGCTGCTATGGTCCATGGGGTCATGAAGAGTCAGATATGATTTAGCTATTGAACAACAACAAAACTAATAAAAAACCTAATAAGGGTGATTTTCCCCCTTTTCCTTCTGCATCTCCTTTTTTGATATCATTATATCTGTTGATCATTCTCTGTGCTGCAAATATTTTTAACCACAGATTTGGTTACAGAGTTGTATGTGCTGAATTTAGACATTATTAAACCCTTGTAAGAATATTTTTTCTTTATTCGTTCTTTATTAATTTATTTTAATTAGTGATTTCAAATTTGGAACTTATCCTGTATGTATGTATATGCATGTGTACTGAAGCAAAGATTTCCCCCACGACTCGGGCAATGTCAGCAAGATGATTTTCATTTACTGCATCTTTTAATGGCTGATGTAAGAACTTAATGCTTTTGCAGTCTGCTATTCACTTGGCTTCTTAATTCCCATACAGTTGTTTTATAAAAATGGCCAGCCTTTCCCTGCTAATCATCATATTGGAATGCGAGTTCACATCTGCCATGTGGAGTTAGCAATAGATATTCCTGTCACCCAGGAAGTGCTTCAAGAACCCAGTTCCAATGTGGTGAAGGTGGCATTCACTGTGCGCAGAGCTGGGCGGTATGAGATAAGCGTAAAACTTGGAGGCTTGAATGTTGCGTATAGTCCTTATTACAAAGTATTTCAACCAGGTAAGTATTGCTTAAAGCAAAAACAAGTAGTTGGGGATAATATACCCTAATGTTGGTCTTTATTATATTTATTTAGTGGATGGCTATATTAGATGATGCTGAGTAGATTACATCTTTACTAGCTTTGGATTAAACCATTAATTTATGGTAAAATTTAATTAATAGACACACTGAAATATAGAATGCCTACTTAAGAAAAAACCCCATTTTTAGTATGGTGGAACCATAAAAATGACAAATTTTGTTCATCTGTTTTACTAGTCCACTTTCTAGAAATTTTTGAAATAGCTTTGCACTCCATTTTGTCCTGCATGGATAAACGTGTTATTATCAGAATCAAATCATAGCCTCAATCCAACTGATGCACATAATTCAAGATTTCTTAATACCTTCCCTTTGACCAATGTAAAAAACATTCCATGCACATAGGAAATAATACACTAATTATATGAAAAGATTGAGCAATAGTAAAATCCTGGTTCTTTGCTGCTACCATCATAGTCATAGAACAAACCCTAAAATGAGCTCTTAACTTGTGTTCATTGAAATTCATATTACCAATAGAAGAGAATATTTGTAGCTCAGCGTTGAACTGTGGGGTTCCTGGTGCTCTCTGAACTTGGTTCTTTTCTTGGAGACCATTTTGTTAACCAATTAGTTATCATTAGTGGTAGAAGAGAGTGGGATTTGCTTTAATTTGAAATTAACACCAAGATTGTGTTCATCATGCTCCTCTCCTCCCCATCTTTTAATTCTATTTGTTGTTGTTATTGTTTTATCATCTTAATGTCTACCAGTTTTATGTTTTTAGGCTGCCCAGAGTCCTCTCTGAATGAGATGGGCACACATAAATCTAATAATAAATAAATAAATATAAACAAGATTAAACTAGACCAACAAGCAGTAAACATTATCCCAATCAAGGAGTTATCAACTCAGACAAACAAGCTAACAAAGAACAACCAACACTGATTTCAAGGGACCACCAACATACCGATAGGACAAGCCATTACTATATAAAGAGCAAACCCCACTCCCATCACTGATGACATTACTTAGTTAGATAATGAGATGTCTGCAAGAAAACAAGTTCAGAGAGCACCAACGATCTACAGAGATTCATGTTGTGCTTTTCACCACTGTATTTTGCCTGTCAACATATCTGCTTAATTGCTTCCAATACCTTGTAAATTAAAAAGATGGAATAAATACATAAATACTCCCCAGTGGGAAGAGGTTCAGAAGCAAATGTAACTATAACCTGAGCCATTGTATTCACTATAGTTGTCTAGAAATAATAATTTACCCAGTTGGTCTCCTGGTACGTATTCTGTCCTTAAATATTTATGGTGTATTTCACCATGAATAATTTTATCCAAGTGAAAAATTCTGCCACATTCAAACAATATCTTTTCTAGCTAAGTAAATGTGAAATTAGTTCTGTCATATGTATTACTCCTTGAAACATTGGGTTGACTTTGTCACCATAACCCAGAAATAGCGATTTCTTCACTCTGTACATTTTAGATGTAGAAATGTTTGTTTGTTAGCCAACACTGGTTGCTTCATTTAGTATCAATCCTATTTCTACATCATTACATCTTTGCAAATGTCCTCCTTGTAATTTTATAAGGGATTTGTGCAATGTGTTTCTTATTTCAGGGATGGTAGTTCCCTCAAAAACCAAAATTGCCTGCCATTTCTCCACTCTGGTGCTGACATGTGGGCAGCCACATACTTTGCAAATAGTTCCCAGAGATGAATATGATAATCCTACTAGCAACTCAGTATCATTGATTGATGAGCACAATTACAGCCTCTTGATCCATGAAGTAAGTGGGCTCTGTATGTCTTCTCACATAAAACTTCAGACCATACCAATGTCTCCTAACTCATATTTATTTTGTCTAGCTTGGCCCTCAGGAAGAAGAGCCTTCTGATGTTTTGTTTGAAAAGTCTGTAATGTCCAATCAACAGACTTGCCAAGTTTTCCTGAGACTCACCCTACTGCATAGGGGTTGTTTCCGTGCCTGCATCTCTTACCAAAACCAGCCTATTAGTAATGGAGAGTTTGACATAATTGTTCTCAGTGGTAAGTGAATTGCTTTTTATATTTTGTGTATAGAACTTTAGACTGGTATTTAGTCTTCAAAATAACATTGTGCACTTCATACCACAGTTAAAAATCTGGGTTTCTCAAATCTAATCCTTGCATTCTGCTTTTTGGCATCTCATTATCTTGTGCCCTGTTATAAGCATCTCAAACTGAAAATTGTAATGTTATTTCCTTGCTAGTTTTTTTGAAATTGTTAATGGTAAAGAAAAATATTTAAAATAAAAACATTATAGACTTTTGCTTGCATTCCTTGAATAAGTAATTTAATTTTATATACGTAAAGTGTTTTGGAATTTATAGTAAATATACAATCTCAGCATAAGAAATCTGAAGAAAATTTGGCAAATTATAAATGTATCACTCTAGCACATAGCAATAGCACTTAGATTTATATACCATTTCACAATGCTTTTACAGCCCTCTCTAAGCGGTTACAGAGTCAGCATATTGCCCCCAACAATCTGGGCCCTCCTTTTACCGACCTCGGAAGGATGGAAGGCTGAGTCAACCCTGAACCATAGTTTACTGGTTAAAAAAATCTATTTAGAGTAGAAAAACAATAGGTTTGAGGAATTTCCATCTCATTTCCCTCTTTTGTTTCTCTGAATCCATCTTCCAAAATATTGAAATGTACACAAATATTCAATTGATATCCTGTTTAGACTGCATCTGAACACACATGAAATTTAAAATGTAATATATTTGGGCTGCAAATATTATCAGTGCCCCATAGTTGTTCCTGGATGTTCTATTCCTGTCCCGTTCATCATGGAATGGCAAGATTTGAAACAGAAAATGACTGGAAGGATCAAAAGTAATGGGCACAGCCTGTCACTCAACTCACATTAAAACCAACCCACTCAAAAAGTGCAATTGAGCATTAAGCCTCCATGAAATAATCTTGCATACACATGTGCCTTCAAATCAGTATTGACTCCTAGTGACTGCCTAAACAAATCTCTGCAAGGTTTTTTTGGTAAGATTATCAGGAGTGCGTTGCTTCCTCCTTTCTAAGGTTCTGAAAAAGGATTGGCCCATGGTTAATCAGGTGGCTTCATGCCTAAGGCAGGACTAGAACTCCTGGTTTTCTGGTTTCTAGCCTTGATGCCTTAACCACTAGACCAAACTGGCTTTCTATGAAATATCCTTATTCATTAAGAATAAAACACTTGCAGTGCAAAATAATATTTTGGATCCACAACATTTTAAAAACACAGCTGCATAACTTGTGTTTCTATTCTGAGCTTTGCCTTGTGTTACACTTTACACCTGTCTGTCTTGCAGAGGATGAAAAGAACACCGTAGAGCGTAATGTTTCTACCTCAGGGGTCAGTATCTACTTTGAAGCCTACCTGTATAATGCTAGTAGCTATACTAACACCCAGTGGCATCTTCCACCCGTGAATTTGGGCTCCTTTCAGCGACGACTTTCCACTGCTACTGAGGATGAGGATGAAGACTCTCCTTCTGATAGCCTGACCCCTGAAAAAGTGAAGAAACCCAAAAAAGTTTATTGCTATGTTTCACCTAAAGTAAGAACATCTCTTTATCAGTCTTCCATTCAGACAATAATTACATTTGCACAGTTCTCATTGTCACTGTTTGATCATTGTCATGTTTCTAATTAGCAATCATCTTCTAGAATGGTCTCAGTGTGGTGGTTATCAGGACAGGTGTATTGTGCTACAGAGTTTTTCTACAAGGTGACAGAAATATTCGTGTTGTCATGACTCATCTCTGTGTTTCTCACAAATCTGAATTGTGGCTAAAGCCTATTTTAAATTACTTTTGCTACATTAAAAAAATAATGGATTTGTTCATTGTTGACATCTTTTCAGAATAATGTATTCATGAAAATACGATTTCTGTTTTGTTTGCCTCAAAGCAATTCTCAGTGAAGGAATTCTACTTGAAGATTATTCCTTGGCGTCTCTTTACTTTCCGAGTATGTCCTGGCACCAAAGTGAGTTTGTGGAACTCCCTGCTATATGGTGGGACATGTTTTGTTTTGAGAAAGTTTGTGGCATGAGGGGATTCAAATAGTTTGTTTCATTTGCAGCCCTAAATGATATTTTTAGTTGGCATTTTAGAATATTCTAGGGAATTTGCTATGGTGTTGTCCTGTACTACATCCTGCACCCTGTCATTGAACTTCATTTTCCTTGTAACTTTCTCTTTGTTCCCTGAGCAAATTAGATTCATTCTGTGGGAAATGGAATTTATAAATCACCTTTTTTTGCTAGCCAGTCCAGAACAACAGGTGGGGCAAGAGAATATGCACAAACACTGCTAATTGCATTTGCTTCATGTGCTGTGCTTTCTGGTGAATGATGGTTCCTTCTTCCTCCCTCTCCCCCATTTCTTCCATTTCTCGGTGTTAGTTTTCTTATCATGGGCCTGATCCTGTACACAAATTGCTGACATTGGTGGTGGATGATGGGATCCAGCCTCCTGTGGAGTTGAGCTGCAAAGAGAGGAACATCTTGGCAGCTACTTTTATTCGTTCTCTGCATAAAAATATAGGTAAAAGGAGTCAAAGCAGAAGGCTCTACTGGTTGGTGTATAATGAATCATAAGCATTTGTGCCATTGATAGATTTTGTATCATTCATTCATTCATTCATTCATTCATTCATTCATTCATTCAATTTGCTTGCCACCCATCTTGCTGCAAAGTGACTCTGCAAGGTGAAACTTAGTGTGACATTAATTCATAAATGTGAAACATGAGTAGAATGCTTTAATTAAAGTATACATAAGTATAGAGCAACTATATATCTTTCTGCCTAACATATAAGCTTTCTAATCCATTTGGATATTTCTTTATTTGGAGAGAGATTTACCTCTTCTCTGCATTTGTAAAAATCTCATCGTTCCACAATGGGGAATGCAAACAGTGCTCTAACATGTGGAACTTATGTGTGTGAATATATGTTTATGTGCATAAAAATTCAGATGGGGAAAGAGGGAAAAAAAGGGTCAGAAAATGTTAATAAATAGAAACTTTATTTCCCTATTCTATAAGATAGTGCTTAGAGCTATTTTTGTCATAATTTGCCGTCTTATATAATGAATCTTTTGAAACAGAATTTGTTATTTTAAACAAAATTGCTGTATGTTTTATTTTAATATTTGTATATGTTTAATTGTTTTAATGTGAGGTTCCTGCAGTCATTTACTTGAGATGAGTAGCTAAATAAATCAAATGAATAAATACAATTATGTATGATCCGCCATAGGTTATCTGTTGAGATATATTTGAGATAAAGCGTAACAGCTGCTTTAAGGCTGTTAAGGCCGAGAAATCTTTTATCTTACAGTGAAAATGTTCATGGGGACTTTGAAAAGTTTCAGATATGATTTTGGGCCTATTCATTTCAGGAGGCTCAGAGACTTTTCAAGACAAAGTCAACTTCTTCCAGAGGGAATTACGTCAGGTGCATATGAAGAAACCTCATTCCAAAATTTCTTTGAAAGTTAGCCGTCTTAATCTTCTGGATTCAGTGAGTATGTCTAATGTAAAAGTGTTGGAAAACACTTATTCTAGAGAAGGAATAACAATATATAATTCAAAATATATTACCCTTTAGGATATAAATTCTTTTTAAAAAAATATAATTATATTAAAAGTTTTAAAAATAAAGGCAAAAACTAAAACAAACTAATAGAAAGTAACGAAGAAAAAAGAACTCAGAAAGATAAAAGTGTAAAAAATAAAAAATCAATAAAAGAAAATTAGAAAAAAAAGATACAAAGAAGTGATTTTAGTTTTTCTTTACAGCAGTTAAAAGTACAATTATAAATTTACCTCTTTTTCTAAAGTTACATCATGACTGTTTTCTATACTCTATCTAATCATGAAAACTATATCATAAGTTCATTTTTTTCTGTTTTACACAAATTCTCTACACAATTTTATTTCAAAATCAGTCTTATAATATTCATTATCACAAAACTCTTTTGTCTACTTTAATTTTTCTGATAACTAAATAAAAAAACCCATTGGCAACTATATCCCTCTGCCTCCAATTGTTCTGTTGATTTTATTTTGTATTCCCGTTGATAAAATTCTTTATCTCGCAATAAATTAGCCATTTGTGTTTGCCTATTATTTCTTGTCTATAAAATGTTTCTTGGGCTGAGAACCACAAAGTTGTTTTTGGACCCAATCTGAATTGTATCTATTCTATATACTTAAAATGGTACATCTAACATAAATTCCACATTAACTTTGACATTATCATGCCACAACTGTCCATGCCACCTAAATCTCAAGATGTTTCCCCTTCTGTCTCCAAAAGCCTTGTTATTTTCAGCAGCACACATTTTTTCAACCAATCCAAACTGCAGGCTATAAAGTACAATTTCAGATCAGGTAGATCCAATCCTCCTAGAGATAAAAGATAGAAATTTTGGAGAAGATCCATACATTGCCAGTTTTTATAGATGAAATATCAGATTTCATGACACATCTTGATTTTATTTTATTCAATAGACTCTGAAAGCCACACGGAATTTTTCTGTTTCTGATTGGAGCAAAAATTTTGAAGTGACTTTTCAGGATGAAGAAGGTATGTTAATTTGTTATGATATTGAAGAAAGCAAAATTAAAGTCTCTCTGTTTTGGCTTTCTGCAATGCAGTTATTTATTTCATAATATTCATTGGTTGCTTATCTCACCACAGGGTAACTCTGGGCAGTGTGTAGATAGATAGATAGATGATTAGATAGATAGATAGATAGATAGATAATACCAGCAAATGCTACAATCCAGTAACAGATGGGGGACGGGGCGGAGGTGGGATCTGTTGTTAATTGATCTAGTACTTCCACTATGATGCTTCCCCATTGGGGCCCCAAGCTAACTGGCAGAGCCAGGTCTTTAGGCTCTTACAAAAGTTCAGGAGGATTGGAGCTGGGCTCACAGTGTTCCACAGGGCTGGAGCAATAGCAGAGAAGGCCCTTTCCTGGACGCTGCTAGCCAGAATAATCAGGCTGACAGGGTCACAGCATGCCTCCTCTGGTATGGGTGGGACAGGCCATATAAACAATATTTGGTTACATTAAAAATTGCTAATCCTAAGTATGATGCTGAATAAAACAACCATCCAAGTTTCTTAAATCCAATTACATGAATCTTTTTGCTACATTCACTGAATGTGGAGGATATTGAATAATATTCTCTTCATGCCACACATACTGGCTTTCTCAGTCTCTGAAACTCTGTATCATGGAAGGCTAGATTAGCTCTATTGCCCTTCTGCCTGCATGAAAAAAAATTGTTACTAAAACAGATGTTTGGTGAGTCAACTGACCTGTTGCTGAAATAGGTTTTAATTTGACAAGTGCTATTTGTTTTTTTTAAAAGAATTTGGTTTTAAGATTTTATTTACAACTATGTTATTTCATTTATTTCAATGAAAAGAACAGTTATATATATTACAGTTGAGCACTGTGTAATAAAAGACACCATGTTTAGGAAAATATTTTTCTTTGATCACTGTATTCCTGAATGCTTAGGCTCCCCTAAGAGCTACCTAATTTTTGTTTTTTCCCCTTGCAGCCTTGGATTGGGGAGGTCCTCGTAGAGAGTGGTTTGAACTGATTTGTAAAGTTTTGTTTGACACAACCAACCAACTATTTACTCGCTTCAGTGATAATAATCAAACACTGGTGGGTATTTTTCTATTTATCATAGTGGAAATACTGTATTTGTCTTTTTTTTTCTATTCAGAGTCTTATGACAAAACAGTTGCATAATTCTCTAAGTTCTAAGTCTAAGAGGTCACTCTAGTTCAGACCTGGGCATTTTACAGCCCACAGCCCACATTGTCCCTTTGACTGTCCCTGTCTAGTCTGTGGCAGCGATGATTGGGGGCAGTGGGGGCAGCAGCCACACATAACATTTCTAGTTTTTTATGTAGCCCCTTGGGAAACTTAATCGTCCACCCCTCCTCTATTGATTGTCATTCTGATTGTGAGCTTTCTTGTTCATAGGTACACCCCAATCCTAATCGACCTTCTTATCTAAGACTGAAGATATATGAATTTGCAGGGCGGTTGGTTGGAAAGTGTCTTTATGAGTCATCTCTGGGAGGAGCTTATAAGCAGCTGGTGAAAGCTCGATTCACACGATCATTCTTGGCTCAGATCATAGGATTAAGAATGCACTATAAGGTAAAATTGCTCTTAATCTTTTGATTTTCTTTTAGAAAATAAAGGAGGGATCAAGATTTTGCACTGTGTCTTAACTTTATTTACTATCTTGTCCTCCTTTCCGTTTTGTTTTTAGTATTTTGAGACAGATGACCCAGAGTTCTATAAATCTAAAGTTTGCTTTATTCTGAATAATGATGTGAATGAGATGGAGTTAGTTTTTGCTGAGGAAAAATACAACAGAGCTGGACAGCTTGAGAAGGTGAGAAATCAGTTGTTGATAAGTTATTGATCTTTTATTCTCATATTGCTGCACCATTGCTTTCTTTTTCATCGTTTATTCTATGGTTCCTTTACTGCTGTTTACACTTTTTTTCATTTCTCCGTTTTTATTGTTGTAAGCCGCCTAGAGTAGCCCCACTGTGAGATCAATAGTAAATAAATTTAACAAACAAGCAAACAAACAGGAAAGATACAATTTAGATGTCTCCCATTTAGGAGTGGGAAAAGGATATCATATGAAATAGATGTACTTTTTTCACCCAACGGACATTCTCTCGTTTCTTTTCAGGTAGTTGAACTGTTAACGGGGGGTGCTCAAATGCCAGTGACCAATGAGAATAAAATATTGTACCTGAATCTGCTTGCACAATATCGATTAGCCAATCAAGTTAGAGAAGAAGTGGAACATTTTTTGAAAGGTAATGCACAAAATGTGATCTTTGTTTTGTTTTCCTTTGCTTTGCTTTTTTCCCCTTTTTTGTTTCCTCCAAAGTGATTATTGTTCGGTTAAAAGAAAAAAGTCAGGAAATTGGGGTTTTAATGCCCTTTGTGTGTTGTTGTGATTGTTTATCTATTATGCTGCTCTCTTTTAGGTCTCAATGAATTGGTTCCTGAAAACCTCTTGGCTATTTTTGATGAAAATGAACTTGAGGTGAGAAATTGGACTTTGCTGTCATTAAGACAGGAGCATATTCTGAGTTAAATATGAGCCAGTAGAAAATTTGGTGCTGGATTCCCATTTATGAATGATTGTCTTGTTTGTATAAAATATATGACTTAACCAATATTATTTTTATGTGCCTAAGGTAAATTTTCTCATGAACCAAGCTCCATTCTTGAATATACTTTCTGCTTCAAAGATCTTTCCAATCTAAGCTGGAGAAGATAGTTGCAAACATAGACTACGTGCACTTTGGAGAAATAATGTCTTGCATTGCTTTTTAATAGCATTTTTTCATACTTTAAATTTATTCGGGTATTTGAAATTGTATTCCACAGAACCTGGGTTCCAAATTATTTTTCTAAGATTTAATGGTAGGGGTGCAGGTTTTGCAACTTGTAAAAAATTGAAGACCCTTCCCTTGAAAATAACTTAAACATTTATTCAAATTGCCATATGCTTAAATGCTTTATGGCAGAAAATCATCTGTGGTTTGGAAAGTACAGAGTTTTATATATATTTCTATGACATCTGAGTAATTTCCTAGCTGGAAAACTGAATCATTCTTTGTGCTTTAATTCACAAGTAGGCAAATTTTCCCTGTTGTGTAGCCATTTGCCCTCCACCCCGCACTTTGAAAATTTGTGCTGTTGAAATTTAGCAGAAAAAAGTACAATTTGGGACACTGTAATTTTCACAAAAATTTGATCTTTATGTATAGTTAAAAAAAAGATTTTTTGTAAAAGAATATTTTACAATATTTGTGAAAATGCTGAAAATGCTGAACTTTTACAGATATTTGTGAAAATGCTGAACTTTTACAGATATTTATGAAAATGCTGAAATTCCTTGTTCATTGGTTGGTATATAGCAATAGCATTGTATTTATATACTGCCTATCAGGGCTTGCAACCCTCTCTAAGCAGTTTATAATGTCAGCATATTGCCCCCAACAATCTGGGTTCTCATTTTACCTACCTCTAAAGGATGGAAGGCTGAGTCGACCTTGAGCCTCGTGTGATTTGAACTTGCTAAATTGCAGGCAGCTGGCTATAATCATGTAGGCAACTCAACATCCGAGCTTGCTATTAAATGTTCCTTTTCTTAATTCTGAGCATTTAAGGTTCACAAATGATGCGTGATTTAAAAGACAAACATCAGAAGTGTTTTTTTTAAAGAAAATGATGTTTACTTTTCTTCCAGTTGCTGATGTGCGGTACAGGAGATATCAATGTCTGTGATTTCAAAGCACATGCTGTGGTAGTGGGTGGTTCATGGCACTTCCGAGAGAAGGTAGCATGAATTCCTTCCTCCATCTCAGATAATAGCAATGTTGATTTTCTATGAAAAAGAGAACAATGCTTCATAAATTAAGGGAAGCATAATTAAAAACATTATTATAAGTATAAGCTGTGTTGCTGAATTTGCTATAGACTTTTTGTGTAAAATCTAAAAATGTTCTTTAAACATGTAAACATTACTTTCTTTGTAATTTATTTGTATGTATCTGTGTGTGCATGATATTTTAATTCACTTGTTAAATCATTTTCAGAATTGGCTATGGCCCCTAGGGTGATTATTTTGCTATAAATTTAGTAATGTACTCATCCCCCACTTAATAATTCGTCATTCTTGTTTCCCTGACCTTTACTGTAACATCTAGGTGATGCGCTGGTTTTGGACAGTAGTGTCTAGTTTTACACAAGAGGAACTGGCTAGACTGCTGCAATTTACCACTGGTTCTTCTCAGCTGCCTCCTGGAGGATTTGCTGCACTTTGTCCATCTTTTCAAATTATTGCAGCTCCAACACATAGTACACTTCCTACAGCCCATACTTGGTGAGTATCTTCTAAAAGATTTTTTGTTATCTGTAGCAAGCTTCATTCTGATAATCAGAAAGTTTTTCACTGCTAGAGTGTTTTTAGCGATTTGCAGTGGTGTATCGTACTGTGAATAGTTAAATACCTATTCTCTTGCATAGGAAACATTGAAAGCATAGGTTTTAATGTTTCACATTTTATGCTATAAGCTGTGTTCTTTCTTTCAGCTTTAACCAGCTGTGCCTCCCAACTTATGATTCTTATGAAGAAGTGCACAAGATGCTGCAGCTGGCCATCAGTGAGGGCTGTGAGGGCTTTGGTATGCTCTGACACCTACTGGAGGAACCCATTACCTTCCTTAATTCTTCAGGGCAAGGCTCAGTCTTACTTCACAGATCCTTCTCTCGCCCATCCGAAAGGCAGTAGAGAGCAGAGAAGGGCACCATGTGAATTGGAAAAATTCAGAGTCTTATGCTGATCACTCCTTTCTCAGCATGGCATCTGTCATGAATTGGGGTTCACCTGTGGAGTGATATTGGAGTTGTATTTCTTAGGCATGATGTGTCTGGGATTTCTGATAGGAGGAAGCACGCAAACCAGTGTTGCAGCTTGGTACAGGAGACGACTAGGATAGTTATATAACTTGTTAGTTTGGGGAGATGATCAGATGAGTTTGGGAGCCCTGAATCCCCAGATTACAGGAAGTCTTCATATCTTTCCATGCCTTGACCTAAGTTTTCATGTAAGCAATCCCCTTTTTACTTGGATGTTACAGGAAAGCTTTTAATTTTCTTAGCCACCTTGCACTGCATCCTGCCACTTGTTGTTCCGGTTGGTGAACAAGAACTCTATTACTGGAACACAAGTGCTGATCCTTGACAGTGTGTGACAGTGACACCTCCAAAAGGTGGAGGAGGACCTGTTAAAATGATGGAAGAGTTTCCACTGATTTTTGCCAGTATTGTAGCCTTCCAGATGCTGCAATCTCTCCTGTGGATGCTCACTAATTGGTTGTGGAAATTAAGGCCCATGAGAGTTTGAATTCAGAAACTCTGGGGGAGCCTCTTGTTAGTAACCTCTATTCAGGTAATGGTAGCAAAGATGTTGTTTCTGTGTCTTGAGTCAGGCAGAGAGTAGTTAAACAAGGCAGTTATTCCAGCATTTTTCTTTCCTGTGTTCTGCATCAGAAGCATTCCACGTGATATTTTTAGGAGATGATACTAAATCTGTTTATTATTGACATGGAGGAAGTGGGCTTGCAACACAATCCACTACTGTTTGAACAGTAGAAGGAGACAGCAGTGTGAGTTGTCCTATGTTATTGATGAGTATTTTTCAGTTACAACACTTTTAGCACTCCCACTTCCTTGGCAATAATGAGTGGGAATTCAGGGGTCCCAGCTGGCAGCTTAACCAATTTTTGTCAACAAAGCCAAGATCGGATTGGATAATAAAGCTGAGTATTTTATTGGCACCTAAAGTGCATTTATCCTGGTCAGAGGAGACAGATACCAATGACTAGAGATTATAGTGTCATTACCTGCTAAAAGAAGTCATTCTGCTACACGCTGAGGCTCTAATTTTCTGGAGAAGAATTGATGATATTATTTGATAAATTATATGATGAATTGAATATGATATTATTTAATATTGTGGTTTACTTCTCCATCATCAATAGAATCATTTTCAAATTATAAGAAAGAAGACAGTTTGCAAATCTGCCTCATTGAATGTTGTTAACTTTTTCTTCGTTTGAATGTGTACCACATTTATAAAGAAGTTTAAGCCATTATTTTGCCAAAAACCGTTGGACTATTGAGTATTGAAACAATTCAGGGATCCCTTCCTTGGGGGGGCATTTTTAGAGACCAACACTGTATTTTTCTCCATTGGCAGCCATTTTTTCTCCCTTAAGCAACTGCTTAAAAAAAGCATGTAGGTACCATCTTGATTGTATTAAGAATAAATTCTGTGGTCAGTGCAATTAAGGCTTGTAAATGCCTTGAAACATTCATTGCCCACTGCTTATCCGGGGGACCAAACGAAGTCTATCCTGCATAGCTCAGCCAGGTGATGGTTTAGAGCATGGGTGTCAAACTCGCGGCCCATGGGCCGGATGTGTCACGCGCTGGCCACGCCCACCCCCAGTTTAGTGAAGGGGAAAACAGTTGCGATATGTCACGTGACGGCACTGTGTCATTGCAAGTTTGACACCCTTGGTTTAGAGGGTGTGGTGTTTCTTAATGCTGTTCCAGTCTTTTCTTTTGCTCCATTGACCTTCCAAGGGCATTCCCAGGCATGGCTGGAGGCTGGCTGTGCTATATCTTCCTCAGGAATCCCTTTGTTTCTTCTTTAGAGCTCAGTTGTTGTTTTTTAAACTGAGGATTGAGTGGCTGGATATTCAGCAGACATCTGTTTGAAACCACTCTATTAATAAATGCATTTGGCACGTCTTGCCTCTTTGCAGAAGCCAAGGATTTTCTTTTTACGTAAGCAGAGTCAAAACAGTGGTAGATGCCCCTTGTTCTTAGCTAAAAATATACTCTTTGTGCTTCTCAGCATTCCCTTAATCAACAGGGTCACATTTCTCCCAGTACTTTATAGTTTCAGTGCATTTTCCTAAATCCTTACTATTTAATTCTTCCCTAAACCAGTTATAATACTCCAGTTCTTTTTGTGTGTCGTGATGCAGGCTGTGCTATAACCAACTCTAGTGTGTATGCACACACATGTGAATGCTGAATAAGTTTTATGTTTCTTTGGTCCTTGTTTGTTTCATCCAATATCAAATAATTCCAGGGATAGAGATTTAGCTTGTGATGTAGATTCCTGTAGATCTCTTGTCTCTTGGATCGGATACCATAGGATACCCTACCTATGAGACTATCTTGCATGCTTTAATATCAAGACCTGTTACTTTAGCTTGGTCAGGGCCAGGTCCCAGTGGCCAGTTTCAGGCAGGATTCAGCAAGATTATGTAGACCTCTAATGTAAATAGTTTATACAATAAATAAAATATTTGAAATATGATTTGTCTCTCACTGTTTCTAAGACAGAATGCTTTAAATAATGAAGTGGGATATGTGGGAGTGGGTGGGTGGGGAAGATACTTTCTCAGGTATTTCTTCATTCATACTTTGGTTTGCTAACTTCTGTAATGTATTTCTAGACTTCACAAGTAAAGTAACAGCTAACCATACATTTGTCAGCCCTTCTAAAAATGTACATGTGCCTTGTCTGACACTGATCTAGGTTTCATTTAATTGGCTTCATATTAATTGGCATTATCCCAACATTTACTGAATAATTTACTGTCATTATGTTAAAATTAAGTTACTTTTATGATTAAAGATGAATTGCTATTATCTCATTTCCTTAGGATCATAACCAGAGAGATTACGTGTTTTAATCAGGAATATGTAGATTGTTTAGATAATTTAAGATGCAGTTGATTTTTTATATTGAAAAATGAGTTCTATTTATTTTGGGACTATATTTGATGAAAAAAAATATCATTTTTGAATAATAGTAGTAGTATATTTTTTGTTTATTTCATTTACCAACATGTGTATGCTGCCTGATCATAAGTTTCTAGGTAGTTTACAGTAAACACAATAAAATACTCATAAAAACCAAACCAATAAATGGCATCAATCAAAGCTCTTGCTACTATTGCTATTTATGTTTCAATTTAAAACAACATTGTTATTAAAAATGTCTAAAAATTATATCTATGTTGGATCCTAAGGACAAAAATCCATTATCCATTTTCAAAAGGAAGAAGAATGAAAATTGCATTCTTTGTGTGTTCACTATTTGGAAAAGGACATTGGCCATCACTTTTGTTATTAAATACCAGGTGTAACCCAGTGTCAATAATGCCTCTATAAATAATGGCAGGTAGACTAAGATCTCTATCTTGAGGCTGTCTTTCCAATTCACGGATAAAGCTCATGGCCTAAGTTTCACTTTTTCATTTTCTTTACTTGGTCTGATGAAAAATCGTAGAAAAGTTAAGATAACAAATTATTTTGTACCCTTTTATAGCAATAGCATTAGATTTATATACCGCTTATCGGTGCTTTACAGCTCTCTCTGAGCGGTTTACAGAATTAGCATATTGCCCCCAACAATCTGGCTTCTCATTTTACCGACCTCAGAAGGATGGAAGGCTGAGTCAACCTGGAGCCTGGTGGGATTCGATCAGCCAAACTGCTGATCAGCAAGTCTGCAGAGTAGTCTGCAGTTCTGCGTTCTAACCACTGCACCACCTCAGCTCCACCACAGCTCTTTTGGTAGGTGCTGGGAATGATGTTAAACTCAGTTACAGATAAAACTGTTGGGAGTCCAACAATAGCTAATAGGGCCTATTTAGAAGTAACAACAAACATTCATATGGGCCCCTTACAGTATTTAACACAAAAACTAGTCTCTTAAATAAGAACAAATGTAATGTGTTATAGGTAATCTGTGTTTAGTAATTGCCTCATTTAACAATTGTTTGCAGTTGCAACTGTGTTTAAAAAAGTAACTTTACAACCAATCCTTGTATTTATGATCTTTGCAGGTGAGAAAGAAAAGCTGAAGTAAGATCATAAGCACAATTACAGTTTCACTTAGCAAATATTTTGCTTAATGAATGAGTTGCCATCCCAATTGTTGTTGCTACATGAGGACTACCTGTAATGTTACAACATTGTTTGCTCTACAAATTGTCAAGCCACACATCGCTTGCCAAACACTAAAGGGGTGATGGTGGAGGGATAGATGGTGGTGGGGGATAGCTAGGTCGGGTATACACGCGGCGGCAAACACATGGCAAGCACGGCGCTGGATGATGGTGACCGGATGTTGGACTGTCATCAGCACCCTATATAGACAGCGCTGAGCGCGGGCTGAGTTAGAGCCAACTTTTCTTCGCTTGAGAATCTCGCTATAGCCATGTGACCTGTGTGCTAAAATTGGAATAAACATTGAAGACTGCATACTCTCTTCGTTTGTTTTATTCTGCGTTGGCTGAAGGTTCCCTAAAGAACAGCTGAGACAGACTGAATTGGGATTATAGAATAATGAGAATCATTATGTAATAATTGTGAGTAGATTTCATCCTATTATTTACAGGAAATGTTCTGTGGTAATTCCAGAAGACATTTTATTGTTCGCTTTGTTGGAAGACTTATGGACAGCAATATAGCCATTAGGGAGAGTTCAGTACTTTAAAATGATTGCCTGATTAAAGTGGTGCAAGCAAGAATCTCAATAATCTAAAATAGCTTCTATTCAGTCCAGTATTTGAGATTATAAATATGAATTATGATTCTCATCTTCAAATGCTTCCTTAAGCCTGTACAGGGTGGTCCTTGCCTTGCCTTGCCTCTCGCCTCTCCCCTTTCTTTTCCTCTTTCTCCTTTTCTTTCCCCTCCCCTTCGAGTTAGTGTTGACTCCCTGCAGTTTTTTTGGTAATGTTTTTGGTGGTGCCTTGTCATTGCCTCCTTCCTAGGACTGAGAGAGTGGCCCGAAGTCACCCTACTGGCTTGGTGTCATAAGAATTGCTGCCTGGTGCTATAACCACTATATCAAATCAGCCCTCTCCTGTACAGGTTATGGTTGAAGAATTAGAGCTGTCAGAAGGCTTGTTTGGCTGCTTCAAAAGTTGTTCCCCGCTCTTTCCATATATGCATTCAAATATTTCAATGACAGTAACTGTCTGAGGATATATATGTGTATGATGACAGGATAGCTTTTAAAGCAAAAGACACAGATGCTTTATTGCTTCAAAGAAGTATTTCCACACACACATGCTGTGTGAAGCAACTCTGATAAATGCCTTGCATAGCCATAATATATTATGTTTTCTTGCTTATTCAATAAAACAAGGGGAATCGTAAATGTTAACTTTATGATAACCATGAAGGTTGCCAAGGCTATTTCTATTCAAATCACAGCAAAAACATGTAGCACTGGATGCTTGATCCCTCCAGAGTTCATGCAGTTTTTACAATATATTTACTATTGCAATCCATACTTAGGCTGTTCAAACATCCATGGCACTTCCACAGTGAAGCAGGTTGGAAGCATGCATTTCTCTTGATTTTGTTTTAAAAGATTGTGGCTGTATCCAAGAATGAGTGAGTGTGGTTAAGTTGTAATATCATTTGTGTTCCATCTTCCTCAACATAGTGTGATATTTAAAAAAAATAAACAGTTTAATGGTTGCCTTGAACTTCGATATATACCAGTGATGTCGAACCTTTTTCAGTTCGCGTGCCAAAATGATTGCACGTGTGTGCTCCCGCGTGCCCCCCATCCACAATGCAACGTGCCCCCCGCGCATGCGTGTGACCCCCCCCACACACATGCACGTGCGACCCCCAGGATTTCTTGGGGGAAAAAAGCCAAAAACTGCTTTTGGGCTCTTTTTTTCTTGGTTGTGCGTGCATGCACCGGCGGGCGCATGCATGTGGGGGCCCCGCGCATGCGCGTGCGACCCCCGAGATTTCTAGCCCAAAAAGAGCCAAAAACAGCTGTTTTTCGGCTGTTTTTTGGGATAAAAACCCGGCGGTGACACGTGCATGCTCAATGGAGCTGGGCTGGGCGAAGGCTGGCGTGCCGGGTGACATGGCTCCACATGCCACTTTGGGCACGCGTGCCATAGGTTCGACATCACTGATATATACCCTGCATTTTAACAGAAGCAAGGCAGCTTTTGTCTGATGAGCAAAACTGCCTTATATTAGTAAACTGAAAAAGATATCAATCACAACTTAGAATTCAAAAGAAACTGAAGTGTGATTATAGAAACTGAAAATAAGTCTTTGACTAGCAGTTGTGTCAAAAGTTGAGCCAAAATTGTGTGAACCTTGCTTTGGGTTATTCAGTATGTTAAAGAAGAGCTTTAGAATTACGGTACATTTAAATAGAGCTTGTGTGTATTTGCTTGACCCTAGAAGTCTCTGCTATCCAAAAAGAAGATATACTTCAGGAGCCATCTTATCAACACTTACATGTATGTTTTCTCTATCTAAAGCACAGCTAAGCTCATGCCTTCTGAAAGTAAAACAGATCTCCAAGTTGTTGCTTAAATAACATTATTCCACAATCTAATTTAATGGGACAAAGTTTGTGCAATAAATGTAAAAAAGTTGGAGCTTCCACCATCATGACTTTTTGACTCTCCCTGTGGATGCCTCTGATTATGGAAATCTAGCAAGCAGTGTAAACTAATTCTGAAGATAAAATGCTACGGATCTCTGTAATTTAAGATAAGGATGAAAATAAATGCAAGTGGAACTCAGTCCTGAAGAACATAATCACAAAAGACAAACACATGTCTTGGACTTAAAGCAGTGGAAAAAAGACATCCTGTTATGACTCAGGAAGCTTCAGTGACCTCTCTTGAGGTTTTGTTCCTCATGGCTGGCTAACTACTAAATCAGTTACAGATGGTTGGGCCACTTGGAGCAATTTTCTTCCCTACAGTACTTTGCCAATGTGGAGTGTCTATGTCAGATCGAGAAAGCAATGTACTTAGTGAGAAACTTGTCCTCCCAGGATAACTATTTGATTACTTTTCCCTTAGGAGTGGTTGCTGACATGCTATCTTGCAAAGTGGGTTTTAAATTTTCTCTCTTATAAGCACTTTATTGTTCAATGTAGGAAAACACTATTTAGAAGAATAAAGTTGAAGCTTTCCCTTTGGGTTACGGAATCTCATTTCATGGTTCTAGATAATGGCCTAAATTACACTAATACGTTAAGTAGATGAAAAATGAAGGACTTCTCTAATAAAATATTGTTACAATTTCTATTATGAAAATAGCATCACTGAGTGGTAAAGTGCTTTGCAGGTTTTGTTAAGCCATCTTTTAAATTAATTTTGGGAAATCTAAAACCAATCAGAAAAGATCGTGAGGAGGGCTGTAAGAGGAACTGCAAACTTTGTGCAATTATCAAAGTCACATGGGGCATCTGGTACTTTAGAGGTAGCTGAGGTTATGATGCATCTGAACTAGAACATATTAAACTATATTGCTGCCCACATACTTGTAGAATTATGTTTTTTTATGATGCTTGTATAAGGAAATGGTTTATACTGTTGCTGCTCAGAATTGGCAGGTAGGATTACATAATAAAGCCTATAAAGCCCATTTCATTTTGTAAATTTAAATTTCAGACAAAACAATTCAAGAAAGTCTGGCCAGGTCATGAGTTCTTCAAAGAGTTCTAATTTTATCTTGGACTAAGCATTGAGGGCGCTTGCATGTTCCTTGGCTGGTTATATTTGAGCTTGCAATAAGCCTAAACATCTATGAGCTACTCTGTTTCCATAGGACATATGTATCGCATAACTCCTGGAACTCTAACCCAGCCTTCGCAGAATAAGAGTTTGAATATAGCCTTTATTCAAAAGTTGGGATTTACTTCTGCAACATTTTTTCATAAAGCTCAGTGATGTCTTCCTATTTTTTTACACTGGTAATCTGCAGAGCAAAAGTTATTTTCAGAAAAAAAATATGCCACCACTGCATCCTTCACTGAAAAGCAGTATTCAATGCTCTGTTTTATGATTTATGTTGATTTGTCTACAGGTAGTCTCAGGTTACAACAATTGGAACTGGAATTTGTGTTGCTACGTGATGCAGTTATAAACCATGACATCATGTAACCACATTGTTTAGCTACAGCAATTCTGGCAGTTTGTGTGTGTGTGTGTGTGTATACATATACATATACATATATATACAGTACAGACCAAAAGTTTGGACACACCTTCTCATTCAAAGAGTTTTCTTTATTTTCATGACTATGA
>JANHJO010003708.1:90329-105571 GCA_032468235.1 Pseudoxyrhopus heterurus | reverse complement strand
AGTCATGAAAATAAAGAAAACTCTTTGAATGAGAAGGTGTGTCCAAACTTTTGGTCTGTACTGTATATAGAGAGAGAGAGGAGGAGGGGGGGTATACGTCCACATTATGTGTGAACAGTGTTAGATCTGAGCGTCATTCATATTAATCCAATTTACCACAATATTAATATTCTTTATTACATTCATCCAGTTCCAACAATCCTCTTTATATTATTTAAACATACTGTACATTAGAAAAGACAAGAAAATGCCTGACATCTATGAACCTTTAATCTTTCTATTATTTTTAATTCTATAGAAAATAAAAATAAATAAAAATCCTGGCAGTTCCAATTGCCATTGTAACCCCAGGGCTGTGCAGGTTAACTGGGAAGAGCCAGGAGTCCCAGGAAAGGACTAGGGAGGTATGGCATTATGGATGGGTGCTACCGAGTACTAAGGATTGGTGGCGGTTATGGATAGGCCAGTGGGGGCCATGTGTGGGCACTATGGAGTGTGGGAGGTTGGTGGACATCATGGGCAGTCACTGGGGAGCATGGGTAGACTGTCAGGGATTCCAGGGTGATGGGGGAGGGTGCTGCAGGCTGGTGGGTGCTATGCAGTGTAGGCAGGCAGGAGAGTGCTATGGAGTATGAGAT
Source organism: Pseudoxyrhopus heterurus (assembly GCA_032468235.1). Taxonomy (NCBI): domain Eukaryota; kingdom Metazoa; phylum Chordata; class Lepidosauria; order Squamata; genus Pseudoxyrhopus; species Pseudoxyrhopus heterurus. Next base: position 104,933 of record JANHJO010003708.1, on the reverse strand, counting down.
TCTTATCAGGACTCCTTGGGAGAAAAAGTAGTGGGGGTGACTTACTGGACCAATTTACAAACTTTCCTGTCGGCTTCTGTGCTAACGTTGCTGGTGGGAAATCAACAGGGAAGGTCAGAAATGGTGATTGCGTAACTGCCAGATACTGCAAATGCCGAGCACCTGAATCGATCAGTTGCCAAGCGCCTGAATCTCAATCGTGACCGCAGGGGCGCTGCAATGGCCAGAGCTTTAAGGACCAGTCACAAATCCCTTTTGTTCAGTGCTGTTGTAACTTTGAACAATAGCTGAACGAGTGATTGTAACCTAACTGCTGAATCCTTGAATATGGAGAAAGGTAGTGGAGCATGTTTTAAAACACAGGTTTTGTTTATTTAGGATACCATTCTTATCACTGATTCATAGAAACTGAGGCTAAACCCCATTGCTCAATATATTTCAGTTATTATATATTCTGGAAAGATTGGTAGTTGTAGGAAGATTTTATTTTGGATATACTTGCCTGCCATTATTGTTTTCCTTGAGCATAAGCAGCTTTCAGTGAACTTCAGTATTTCCTGAAAAAATATCAAAGCCATTAATCTAGCAGTTATAAGTAAACGATTTTCTTCCCAACAGAAATGATAATAAGAAAGTAGACCTAGTTGTGATTAGTGATGGGACAATTTAGAACTGGACTGGTTAAGAATATGAATTTAAAAACTTTTATCAATTATTTCTCTTATTGCTAGAATCACAGATTGTGCTAAGACAGTTTGCTTAACAATTCATGGCAGGGTTCATAAATCCTACTTAGCCAAATTACATTACAAAAGGCTAAGACCAATATGTCAATCCAACCGGTATATAATTAGGTGTAATTTTACTTCTCTGACTTCAGCATCAGAGCTAATAATTAAGCTATCAAATAAGCTGAGCATTAATTCCTGCCACCAAACTGTTATTGCTGTTTCTTCTACTTGATTGACTTATGTTGTATGAATGTGTTTTATATAGGGACCTCTATCAGATAGACTACAGATATTAGCAATTTTTCTTGAGCTGGTATTAAAGCACAATCAAACAAAGTGAATATTCCTACATATTGCTTATTAAAGGGCATACTGTGGATCTCATCAGCCAAGGGATTTTGACTGGTGGGATCCAGGAGAAGAGCCTTCTCTGCCGCTGCTCCAGCCCTTTGGAATATCTTGCCTTGGGAGGTAAGATCCGCCTCCTCCCTTAAAATCTGAGTATGCCAACTGGCATGGGGTCCTGAAGGAGAAGCTGCTGACTGGAGTTGGTTGGTAAACTAATAGAGGAAGCACCCTGCCTCTTGCCTCCAAACCCTTGGGGTTTTTTTTAGCTTGTTTTAATTTTTGTAATTTTAATCCATTTTTACATTTACAATCATTGAATGTTTATTTTATCTTGATGTAAACCACTCAGAGTCACCTGAACTATGAGATGGGAGATAGTACACTGGCTTGGAAAGAGAATATTTTGAACTAGTAAACTTTCTTTGGTGATAGAATTGGAATAACTTGGGGATAATACTGTATAAGGTCTGTGGATGCTATGACATTCATATAGCCACTAGATGACGCTTGATCACTACTAAAACAAAATTTAAAAAGGAAGAAATCTTGAGAGAACTCTTGAGAGATTTGGATATATTCTTGCAAAAAAAAAAATTCTTGCAATTTTGACCACTTCTTATAAAATCTTTAATGTTTAATACCTATTGCTTTTCATTGAAGCAAAAGCACATTGAAGATTAAGGAAGCAAATACCGAATAAGAAAAAAAAGAAAATGAATGAAGAACAAAATCAAATAAAAACTTGATATGGAAATGTATACAGTGAACACACACGCACAGATATATTTATGGAGAAATGAGAGACAAACATTTTTATTCAATATTTCTGTTCATACAAAGATATTTTGCTAAAAACAATTGTTAATGTTCTAAGAAATGATGATTAGATTGGAATAGTTCTTCTTATAGATTTCAAAAGTCATTATGTTATGTTCATTTTTAGCCTGTGCATTTTCTTATCCTTAAATGCCATTAATCCAAAAAATTAAGCACTTTAATTTTTCGATGTTTTATGCTAGTTAATCTTGCAGCTAAAAAGAGGAAAATACTTAATTTGCTACATTGCAATGGTTTTAAGTCTTTAAAAATGAACAATAAATTACATTTAATACAAAATTCTTGTAATGTTTTGATAATCTGTTAATTCAAGTTTTAAAGCTTTTATTTCTTGATACTTAACTACATAGTGCAAAATTGTACAAGTGTATCCATTGCTTTAAAATTTGCAGATCCTTGCAATACCTTATAACAATAAATAAATTAACAGGCCTAGAGTAAAACTAGTTTTGTTTTAATGACTTCACTGGGAAATTATATATATTTTAATAAAAATGTGTGTATATGTATACACACACACAATTATGTTTTAGTCACTCATTATGAAAATCTAAAATATTGCCATTTGCTAGATCTCTTGATAGAAGAGAATATAAGAAGAGACCTATTAAATCATAATGAGATCGATTTAATTCCATAACTCACTTTCTGTGGCCAAGGTTTCTGGCCATGTAGGTAATTTTGCACAGCAAATTTTGCCATTATAATTCTAGTTCTTACAATTGCACCAGCATTTGGCTCTAGTAGTTCTTCGCTCCAAGGTCACTAGACTTAACTTGCTGTTAAATGTAAGATAGCTGTGATAGTAGCAGCCGTGGCCAGAATCAGATGTCTTTCACTTTCTAGGTTATATTTATAAATTAAAGGGTAATTATGGTAGAGGTTTTAAAAGTGTTTTAGTTTGGATTTTGGGTGTTTACAACTCAGAAGCTTGTAATGGGACTTCACCTACAGAGAGCTGAATCCTGCTGAAATGGATGTCACTACAGGTAATGTAATATCACATAAATGTAATTTGCATTCCTTTTTCACAAAATGTCATTTGCATCAATGTACCTTTGTATAATTATGTTAGTGACAATGTCATGCTAATGGTATAAAATTGCTGCAATTATGTACTCTACAATTTAATGATCATTCTTTAATAATGGACTCCCTCCAATTAATTCATAGAAGCAAGGTTTCACTGTACTGTAAATGCACCTCTTCTACTTCTTGCCCTTTCTCACATATATGATGAAAAACAAGCATCACAAATCTCACACAGTTCTTCCCAGTGCTCTCATTTGAGACCTTGGCACTCTTCTCGACTCAGATAGGACTGGATAATTTTGGGCCCTCAGTGCCCTGTTAATGCCTTGTTCATTCCTGCTCACCATTACTGGAGCATACAGGCCTATTGCTTGTTTTAAAAGATGTGAACCATTGGCACTTTATTGCATGATATTCAATCTCCTTGTACTGCCTGCAAAACTTAATTGAGCTTTGTATTGGTATATCATATATGTCAGATGGATCATGCCTGCCTTTCATTAGCTTGAATTTTTATAGCATAATTAAGAATTTAAAAGAACAGAAGCTTGTGATCTCTGAGGGTGATTTCAGGGGGGTGGGGCAGAGCAGATTATATGTGGTGGTAATGATGATAAACAACATTATTTCACTTTTTGGGAACATATATGTACAGGTACTAAATGTGCCAACGTCTTCATGGCTGATCCAGAATAACTCTTTCTTAATTCTCACTTCCTAAAGCCTCTCAGATTATGACATTTTCATCACCTAGACACATGAAAATGAATCTCTCATCAGATTCCATTATGACTTCAACAATCATCAAGGACTTTCCATCATCAATTTCAATCTAGACAGACTTAAAGAACAAGTCTACTTCTTCAATATCTCCATAAAACTAATGAGCCAGTCAGTTTCCTCTGTTCAGCTGGTCAATAGGAGCATATCAAACATTACTCAATGTCCTGCTTGCAATCTGGTAAAACATATGGCAACCAATTCCTGCTATAGTGAACTTCACATCATGCCATCAACAACATAACCAGGCTTTTTATTTAATGCCCCTCACCATGGTAATGAGATACAGCAATGCATGAAATGATGGAAAGGGGGTAATCTTTCTCACTGCATTGGAATCAACACATTTCCTTGCCCCTTATGCACCCAAAAGGAAAGAAGCAGGAATCAAAAGTTCAAGCAACTAGGCACTGATGCACACTTGTGGTCTCCTGTTAAATCAAGCCAACATTTCTCTTTACCAACATGCTGGGAATTTCAAGAGGGGTAATAAACCAAGGGTGCCTTCCAGTATGGAACCAGTATCCAAAAGCTCCACAGAACTTCACTGTTGCAAAATGTTTGCTTAAAACATGCTATTCTGCACCTGAGCAAGAAAGAAACGAGATCAGATGTTGAACACAGACATGATTTGAAATCCTTTCTAAATATGGATTATTGTTACAATTTAACTCACTATGTTAACAAGATTTTATCACCCTGAAGTAGATCTACCATATCTGGGTTGCAAACATTTGGAAGATCTGCTAAATGGATTTTTGCAATCCAGATCTGGTAGCCCCACTACTCCTAAATTACATCTGGAAAACCAGAACTTATATTGAAAGAACAGTCAGAATTATGCCATGTTTGAATTGGCATCAGCATTTCAAAAGCAATTGAAACCAGAGAAATTGGGGGAGATGAAAATAACACGAGAGCCATACAAAGGGAAAATATAAAGTTGAAAAAAAGTATAATTTCTGCTACTGGGAGTTGTGGGGATTGAGCTCCTGAAGTAACTCTTCACAAGGAAGGGGCTGCGATGACTGACCTTATTGTACTGTGGGGTTCTGTGATATAAATGTAATAACTCTGTAATAATGACTCGATTTTGCAACTACAAAACCGTTAGATTAGCTATCAGAAAGCAATACGTGATTAGCTACCAGGAAGCAATTTCATCCTCTTTAGGACTCACCATATGCACATGGCCAAATATTTTTTTTTAATGGATTTCCTACCCTCTATCAGGGCCATCAGATTTAGGAGCTATCCAGATACTGGTGCCCAGTGGAATTTCAGACAGGAATATATAAAGTCCATCAGAATTGTACATACAGTGCAGCTTCTCTTAAGTTTCTCAGATTAGAGAGATCTGGGTGTTAAATTATATCATGTCCACATAGATAAGTTTTTTATATGATTTCCATCTCTATTCACTTGGGTCAATGTCACGTACAATGCTAGCTACAATGCAATTTGCTTGTTTTTGACTAAGCCTGATATTGTTAACCTCTCCCCTATGCTTAGGGGTATATGAAAGCAGCTTTGCTTCCTTATTCAATGGTGCTTTAAGAGATTCAGTCATTCAGATTAATTTAACTCTTGAAACAGTGGCATCTTCTTTTCAGGTTTATGCCAGATCTTGAAAAAAAAATGTTGGGCTGCTTTATTGAATAGCAGAGAGATGATGTGCTGGCACAAAGTCTGAAGCTTTTCTTCCAAATCATTCTTGAAGTATGCATAACCTCATAAGCCATGGGTTTAAAATCCTGGTTTACAATGTATGAGTATTGCCTGTATATACATTATTCTGTCCACTTTGCAATCTTTAGTTCTCCTTTCCTTTCTGCAGGATAGTGAAAATGATGTAGTTTTTCCAGGATGTACAATTTCATTCCCAGCTCCACTGATCATATGTACACCATTAAAGGAGAATATTTGTAGTTCAGTTAAAATGAGGGATCTTTGGTGCTCTCTGAGCTTGGTTGTTTCTTGCAGACATTTCATTACCCAAACTAGGTAACATCATCAGTGCTAGTAGTCACTGATATTAACTATTTTGGATAATGAAACAATCATATGCATTCTAGGGAGACAGGTATGTAATGAAAATGGCAGTGTTGCAACACAGCAGTATTAGGGCCTGTGTGCTTCAGTGTGTCTCCTCACTCTGATGGGCTTCCATTATGCTACATCTACTTATAGTTGCTATGATAGAGTGTTTTGGTTTTTTATAAATATTAAATTAAGGAATAGATATACTTTAAAATAAGGCATGAAAACGTGACCAGTCATAATTTGTATAAAACATTTTTTATAAATACCTTAGAGTCTCTGCATTAAGAAGAAAATAGGGATATCGTTCACTGATCGACCAAATGGGTTCAGTTCTACAAGCAGAATTCAATAACCATGTTAAAACACGATATAGATCATAGACATTTATCAGGGAAATACATCAATATTTGTCTTATTTTGTCACATCAATCAAAGTTGGTCTTGATTCAGACTTCATTATATTTCAGTGCAAGCCACGGATTGAATATCAATTCTGTGTCTTAGCTTTGTGAGGCTCTTCTAGAATACTTTCCCATCAGGCCCAGCTGTTATCTTCTTAATGTCTTTGTGAGTTCCCAATAGAATGGATTCACCTATGGGACTTCTCTGGTCAATGAAGCTATAGTGGCCTTCATCATGGTGTTCCCTCTTGTTGTTGGGGGTCAGACCTTTCCTTCTGTTTATGAAAGGGAATTAGAAATGTGTATTGTGTAGAATTCTATTGTATTAAATATGGCCTCCTCTTTCCCAGAAGCATAGGGAGATTGAACTCCTTTGGAAGTCCGGAGGAGTGTTGTTCCTGGGGCCACCAAGGAAAAAAAATGTGTTTGGGGAAAAAAAGAAGGTCCATACAAAAGCTCCCAGGAGTTCAACATTCCTCTCCTAACCTCTTTAGGGTGGATTGTTTCCAGGGTCTTCCCTGCCAGACAAACATTTTCCCATTATAATATTCTTTCCAGCAGAGTAGTCTGCTTTATCCTTACAAGATGAGACACGGCCCCATGGTTTGCTGCATTGTCTCCTGGGGGATTCATTGTACCATCATCTTGTTTATAGTCCTTTTTACTCACCAGAGGACCCCCTAACCTACAATCCTAAAGAATGCATCTCACATAACCTTGGAAATGGCTGTTTTTGTTGATAAAATAGCCAGGAAAATCTGTAGAAAAACTATTTGAAATAAATCAGAACATTAGGAGATGGTAGAGGATCTCTGATGAAACCAACACTGTTTCCAAATAAAACCAGAGACTATTGTTTTTCTAGACTACAGAGAGATAAACCAATATAACCAGTAGCATTCCTTGACATTTGTTTTATTTTCTCCCCTGGATGATTTCAGTATCCATATAGTTGCAAAGTATTCTTGCCAGATTGCTTAGGCAGGAAGTGCAGGATGATTTAAATACATACACATCATCTTCTAATAATTTGGTAGACTTTTCTCTCATCCCAGAGCATCTGGAAGTATGTAAAAGATTACTTTAGTTCACCAGTGGATTATACAACAGTCCACTCTGTCAAAAAAAGGACCACCTTGAAATTCTGTATTTATCTTTGTGCTTTAAGCAAATGTCTGTGTAATTTATATTTTTCTGGCCTGCAGATTTCCAACTCCTTCTATGATGATCCAGGAATCAGTCTGCATATGGCAGAGGCTTAACCCACTGTCACTTTGATCTTTAATCTCAACTAGCAGACTAGTGTGCCTGGGGGAAGCTTTGAAAGAAAGTCTTTACTATATAATGCAATAGAATTCCTGCAAATTCAACACATTATTGAATCCTTTAGATACACATTACAAACTGAGCTGGAGAATCTCTTTTGAAGGAGTTTATCCCACTTATTAGACAGAGATGGATATGGGTTTTGTCCACATTACAATGTTCACTTTTCTAAAGTTGTGAATGACTGTCAATTATTTGTATAAGAGAAAGTAAAGTGATACTTTTTGAGCATGGTAGGGCTAAGCCTTCAGTCCCAATGTCTGATGAGAGGCAGCTTTTGTTTTCTTCTTCTTTCTTGCTAATAGTGGTCAGTTAAATTCTCTCACACCTTTAAATAAAACAATTAATTTTAAAAAAACATTCCTAGATGATTACTAACTCCAAATCCCCCAAAGTATACAATTTTCTCCTTACTTCTTTTGATTATTCCTTGCATATACAACAATTTCTTCTACATTTTTAGTGTTTTGCTTCAGATTTGTTGACCTCTCTCATTTTCTATGATGCCATTGAATAGTTTAGTAGAACAGAGTTGCATCAGTAACTAGAACCTTGCTGCAACCAAATATATTTGTTGATACACAAGTTCACTAATGACCAGACCAACTGTCTACTGTATCTATTGTTTTCTTCCATATATAAAACTTATTCTTGACTCTGATTGAGATGTGTGCCTGTGTGTGTGTATGAGAGTAAAGGAAGGGGATGAAGACCAGTGGCTGGTATGCATCAGTATATATATTATTATTAAAAATTATATATTATAAATAATTTTAGTAGTATAGTAAATATTTTTAGATTGGTATAGTAACAGATGAATAAGATAGTGTGATTAATGTCCACGGAGCTGAACCTGCTGTTAAAAGCTACAGAATCTCCCCTATAGGTCTCCTTCTTTACAGCCTTGGCACTTTTGAGTGCAATTATTCTACAAATCCCACCTCTACCCCATGTTTGTCTTATTTATGTTCATATATTTACACATAGAGGTGAACATCAGTCCTTACGGTGTGTGGTCCTCCAAATTATTGTTAACATGAGTGTGTATTTTGAGACCACAGTATTCCCCAAACATCTGACCTGGAAAGACCCACAGGGTTGGCCTTTGCCTTTGTCCCTCACTGGGTCTTTGAGTTGTCCACTTTAAATGAAAGCAGAATAAATATTAAACAGGACCCAATTTGTAAACTGGGAATAGCTGGAAAGCTTTTCACACTCTTTGTTTTGACAGCAGACTGTCAGTGACCCACGTCTGGTTTTCTGGGTCTGTTATTTCCAAGGCTGGGTTAACTTGGATTTGCCTCTGAGACTTGATGACATATCTCCTTGAGCTACTAGAGTTGGTGTGAAGACTACCAAGTGCCTCTTGAAATGTTCCCTAAAGGCAGCCTTGAGGCATCTGTGTGTAAATGTCTTTTCATTTCTAGGAAAGAGAATTAAATAGTCACAATTATGTCAAGCCACGCCATTGATCACCAAACCTGCTGTGTGCGGTCATATTTATTGCATTTTCTTCAGATTTCTTGGCTCTGATAACTGCTTTTCCTATCTTAGAAGAACTCTCATTCTATCTTTTTATTTCATAATCTGCCTTTTTTTCTCTATGCAGAGTTTCCTAGGTTTTTTAGTATGGCCTAATTTAGAATCCCTAGTTAACTAGAATCCCTAGTTACTTGTCTCTGCTTCTGCCAACCTAGCAGTTCAAAAGCATGTAAAAAAAATGCAAGTAGAAAAATAGGGACCACCTTTGGTGGGAAAGTAACAGCGTTCCATGCACCATGCCAGCCACATGACCATGGAGACGTCTTCGGACAGCACTGGCTCTTCAGCTTTGAAACGGAGATGAGCACCGCCCCCTAGAGTCGGGAATAACTAGCGCATATGTGCAAGGGGAACCTTTACCTTTACCTTACTTCTTGATGCTTTTCATATGCAGTTGCAGGTGATCCTGATATTTGAGAATTGATACTTTCCCCAGTGGAACATTGCCAGGATATTTCTCTCTTAATTTTTTTCTGACTACATGGTACATTAAATGTGTGGAACTTGAACATTTTTAGATTCTTATTATATCTAAACATTAATTGATTAATGCATAAACATAATCTATTTCGGTAAGTTTTATTTAAGATGTTTACATCTTCCAATGCATATGAAACATTCTGTGGTAAAATATGCTCAGCATGTTTATGCCAGAAGTTCCAGCATAAATGAGTTGACAGGATGACTGAGGTGAAATGAGATGAATTTACATTGCAGCATGATGTATGGTGCTAAATCTACAAATGAGCTGCATACAGATTTTTAGCTAATATGCATGAGAAGAAAAGATACCACATGAAAATACACATACAAATTCTGCTCCCAGTTTACATCTTTCATGAAAATATCATAATGATGAACTCTGATTTTTCAGGGTTTCTAATTATGTATACAGCTTCATTCAGATTCAAACAAATTCTAGTAAGCTCCAGTAAACATCTCTTTCTGACCTGCTCAAAGTAGTTAAGCTGAAAACAGACAATAGGAATATATATGTAAGGACGTATGGAGCAGTCTTTTTCAATTGATTCAGTAAGAGATCATGATGAAAAAAAAACCCTTTATTTTAATTTCATGTACTCATGTACTGCACAATGATAGTGGTTACAGTACTGAAAATGTTTCCATCCTGTGACTCAACTGCTAGCCTGCTGTTTCACTATTGTAAACATTATGAAACATTGATTGGGTAAGTTAGTAGTGAATAATATTGTGACGGTTTTTTTTGGGGGGGGGGGGGCATTATTGTAATTTTTATGCAGGGTTTCCTGAGACCTGAAAATCATTTTAAGGATTCCTTCAGGATAAAAAGGATTAAAAAGGTATATCTGAATATATCTCCCTTTGTAGCTCCAATGTTCAGTTCTCCTCTTAATAAGCTACTTTTGCTATGGTGCATGATGGAAAGGCAGAAATAAGGGTTTTTCAAATAAGGCTCGAAACAACACAATATGAAAATTAGGTACAATCCTTGCGCTATTTCGAAAACAGTTGTATCAATCCAGCACTGTTTTGATCATTAAGGTCACAAATTCTTTCGAATCAGGGTGTTTTATTTGTTTATTTATAGGACTTATATGGCTGCCTATATCATACAATGTCATAGGCAGCTCACAACAATATTTTCATTGCTTTATATAATAGGAAGCTGAAATCAGGCCATACTGTTCCACAGCTCCATCTGATTGGGAAAGAGAAGCCTCTTCAGTGGCTGCTCCAAGGCCATAGAATTCCTTCCAAGTAAGCCTGTGTCGTTCTATTATTTATTTATTGCTCTTTATTTCTCACTGAGCTCCAAGGACTCCAAGTGGCTCTCATTTCCTCATTAATAGCTTTCCAGGATTAACAAAGGACTTCCTTTTTAGGAATGCTTTTAGTGTATAGCAAACTGCTTGTTAAAATATTTAATTGTGGTTCCTCAACCATTTGTTGGCTTATATTTCATTGTTTTATTGATGTTCTAACTTCTCTAGAGCTCTATAGAGGTTAGGCGGAATATAAATGTTTGCAATAAAATCAATCAACAAATGCCACACATGGCTTTGATTTGAAAAGGAATCTCTTGCCATAACAGCAGAAAAAAGCTCTATTCCTGAAACTATAGAAAGTTTGCTGGGGCAAAACTCACTTAACAAATGTTTCACTTAACAACAGAAATGTTGGGTTCAATTGTGGTCACAAGTCAAGGACTACCTGTATATTGGATAAATGTATTATGTATGCTGAATAAAATAATTTTGATTATATTGACAATGAACACCTAGGCCTGCTGCATTTATTTACAAGAAACCTCAAACTTAAAAATAAGGAACTTATTATCTATCTAATTTTAGCAGCTAAAATAATAATTGTCCAACATTGGAAAACTCTATTTAAACATAATAATTGAGATATGGATTAATAAGGCATATTCAATTGTTACAATAGGGAAAAAAATTACAGACAAAATTAAAATAATGAGGTAGCAGGGGCGGGAATCGCAAGTTAATGAAATCTAAATCGATTTTATGACTTACCTCAGTAGGTATAGACTATAATATAATATTTTACATATATAGTAAATTTCTGCATGTGCAGTACTTGTCTATTTATATTTTAACGGAGTTGTTTGTATTTTCCATATTTTCTTCTTTATGTATCTTGGATTCATGTTAATTTAATTACTCAATGTTTGTTAGACATGGTTCAATAAAACCTTTTTTTTTTTTAAAAAAACCAACCTGATACTCATCCTGCATTTAATTTTTATCCTGCTACCACCTACTTCATTGTGTTACCCGTACATGGTTTGCTATTTGAAGGCCAAATGCTCTCAGGTTTCAAGTTTCATACATTAAAACATATTTATAATATCCATTCAGAAATCATAGAAATGATTAGATTGCTTTGAATCTTGGTATTATTCCTGTCATTTTTCCTGTTACAAGTCTAACTCAAATTTCCTAATTCTATTGATTTCAACTCCCAGAATTCTCAGCAATGGCAAACTGGCTAGGAAATCCTAAGAGTTGAAGTCCAAACATCTGGAGAGTTCCAAGACTTGATAATAGTTGCAATTAGTTTTCATTTTACAACTGTGTTAAATCAACCTTTGTTCACTATGGTATTCCTGTCACAAATTCATACTACCCAAAATCTTTGTAAGTCATCTCTCAGACAGAAAGCAATAATTGCTGTTTGGAACTCTGAATTAGTTCAAACATTTTGTAGTAGACATATTCATGATTGCCAGGATAATGTAATATAGTAATGAATCGTTTATTGTATATTTAATTATACTGATGCATTTATTTATAAATACCTCCCAGCATTATGGAAGGATCACTGCCTCTGATAACAAACGTACGTGATGCATGCTAATGAATTGGATAACAAAGAAAGAAAAAGCACTTTATCAACAAAGGGCTGCATATTAGTTACAGATTTTAGAAAAATGATAAAGAGGCAGAAGTTAACTAGTCCATTGAGGAGTGTTTACATTCTGTTAACTGGAATGAAAACCCAGAAAATGTGATAGAGGCTGCAATGCCTTCTTGGGCTGCTCCTGAATGGTGCTAAGTGACCGATTGACATCCCAAATAGGTATGCTCCTGAGAGGAAGAAAGAATGCACTGCAAAAATTTTATTGTGATCCCCATTTATAAACATACCTAAGATACAGTTTATCATCCAGTATATGGAATGCAGGAAATCGTTTTTTCTACAAGTAAACATTTACCAGTCTAATGTCAGAGGATATTAATGCATGCTATGTATACAATTCTTGACCTTTCTCATAAGCAAACAATAAGAAAAGTGAAAAGCCTGAAGTACCTCATCATCACCCCAATATCTCCAGCTGGCGTCCTTTACTTTTTAAAACATTACTCATGAGATATCTAATGGGCTGCTTGACAGGATGTCAATGTATTCTTTTCAGAAGAAAAATTGTCCACTTGTGTACAGTTGAGCTACATGAAATACACCTGGCCCATGTTCTTCAAGAAAGATGCCTTGCAGCTGTAAAACAGCACAATTATTCCCTATTTCATCATTTCCCATTTCTCACTTTTTTCACATTATAATCATGAGTTCCTTGACCTTGCTGCTCTTTGTCTTCTATCAAGAATTTAAAAAGAGACATTAACAACAGTTATAAATCACACTAAGGAATTTCTGGATTAAAAGGTTTTATGGCTTCTTTTTCACCTTCTTAATAATATTCCATTAGAATTTCTGGATTGTAATTTTCTCTTTAAGGCCTACCTGAAAAGAAATAGTATCATCAGAATCATCAGGTTATCATAACGGATAGAATAAAGGGGGCTTATAAGATTTCTATGGCCAACGGAATATAATAGTAGCCTGATGCTAGTAATGTTAAAATAAGCATTGTGAACCATTTCCAATTAGAATTTAAGATTTCTGCTTATAAATCAAAGCCTAAAATGTCAATTGATACTGTTCTTCTCAATATCCTGAAACTGATTGCCATGACAACAGAAGTGGAATGTGGGTACAAAGAGAAGAAAATGCATATAAGCATGAAAGTTTCAAGGATTGCAAAACAAAACATTCCTCTGTCACATGTAAACTTAAAATATTGATCAGGTTTGGGGCATTTGGTATTTTCATACTTTTGAATCCAAATGTTCCTAAGTTAAAAAGCAATTTCTGAAAATGATTAGAAAAGGAAATGAGCAAACCTATATTCTTTTAAAGGCATTGACTATGGTTTGAGTTATTCCATCATCTCCCACAGTTTTAAACTGCTGTCTTGCAGTCTCCTTGTGAGGATCAACTGTTTGGAACACTTGTGGGCAATATCAAGTCCTCTCCTTGTCCAGAAGGGAATTACTAAGAGCCAGTCTATTCACCAGCTCTTCTTTCCACTGTCAGTTCTTAGCTTCACTTTAGTGAAGTTATCTTCAATCCATCATGTCTTCCCCAGAAGTCCAATGTTAGTTGCACTTTCTCTATAACTTTTGGATTCAACTTTGAGTCAAACAAGACAGGTTTGTTTCAATTCAAATGTAAGCAGGCTATTTCCAAATTAACTAATTTGGGGTCCAGATGTTATAGTTGCAGCATACCCTTACTTTCATGTTGCAATTCTTTTTTATGAATAAATTTGTACAAGTTATTGTAAATTCGTACAAGCTTTTTGGTTTTATATGATAAAATTGTTATCCACCCAAATTTGATATGTAGGTAAAGAACATTTTAGCTTTTCATGCATCATTTTATGAACAGATCACAGACCAAATACTTCATATCTTAGAGCCAATCTTGTAACATTATCAAAACAGAAAATTTCTACAATATATTGTAAATACTTATACTCCCTAGGGATATGACAAAAAATGCAATTATTTGTGCATTTATGAATTGGATTGACCTGAATATATTTTCTGTGAAAAAATCTTGTTAATGTTCAGTTGGCTGAACATAAATATTTACAATCATTATGTGAAAATTTTACCACAGCATACTTTAAAATATATAGCAATATATAGCAATATAGCACTGTATTTATATACCGCCTATCAGGGCTTGCAACCCTCTCTAAGTGGTTTACAATGTCA
>JANHJO010003708.1:59180-81045 GCA_032468235.1 Pseudoxyrhopus heterurus | reverse complement strand
ATAAGCTGAGGGTGGTTTTTTCAGCCCTTTTTGAGGGCTGAAAAACTAGGCTTATACTCGAGTATATACAGTATTTAGAAATTTGAATGCCTATAGTAGTTTATGTTTAATTTCTCCCCTTTTTGTTATTGTTATGAGTATCATTCAATTGTATAATATGACATACAAATATTATAAACTTTATCTTGCTGCCATATTATGACAGGCAAATATTGTGTATTTTCCTCCTCTTCCTCCTTCACATAAAATAAAATTGTTTCATTATTTAATTTAGTTATTCAAAGTTCACTGGATACTGCTGAATGCATGTATGTATTTCTGTGTACATGACTATATACCTGTTGCAAACTCTCTTGTTTTTATACTCAATCCAGCTGAGGATATCCCTTCACTGTCTGGCCTCGGTGGAATTTATTCCATAGAATTATATGTTACTCTGCAAGAAACAATTTTTTAATTATATAATTTACAGTAACAGTGCCCGCATTATGGAGAAAGTATGAAATAGCTTGACTCTATTCCTCTGCTTTCCAGACTGAATTATTAATGGTCCAAAGTCAATAATAGGTAGAGACATTCAATACTAAAGTCAGAAAGCAGAGCCAGATTTCCAGTTTCAGTCTGAATTCAAGATAAGCCAAAATTTCTTAATAGCAGTTGAGATCCAAAAGACAAGGCTAAAAGCACAGAATTAAGGTTTTCAGGAAAACTGCCTGGTTTGGAGACAAAACATAGTGTATATAGACTTGGGCAATTACAATATTTTTTCCAGTATTGTATAGTACTTTATCAAGCATTTCATCTTTCTCACACATTCTCTACTTCTAGCTTACACCCCTATCAAATTTAGTAACCGAACTTCAACTTCACACTAATGCTAAAATACACTAAATTATAAATTCACATAACATAAAATTGCACTGCACATCTCAAGTTTGGCTTATTGTTACCTTTATTACTGTTTCAGTCAGAATTCAGCTAATTTTCTTAGACATACTGTACCTAATAAATTAATCCAGTGTATTTTTTTTATTCTTGTTTTTACAGCAAAAAAGATTAGTTTTTTCCCCTCATCCAGATCCTCTTTTAATCCACAAAGCATCCTTTTTCACATTTCTCATAACTAAATGAATTTCAGTTGTAACTTACAATATAATGCTTTTCACCTTTTCCCCTCTTTCCACATTCTCTTTTCTTATATCTACTTTCCATTCATTATGCTGAGAGATTTTTTCTATCTTCTATCGTATAGTGCATTTTTATACAGGAGTCAAACTTATTCTTCTTGTAGTCCTTCTACCTTTTTCTTGTTTCTTTTAGTTTCTTTTTCTTCATTCCCCCCCCTAAGATCCATTATTGACTGTACCAAAAAAAGTGCTTTGTTCCACATTCAGAGCTTCCCACCACCCTGAACTAATTATCTCAATCTTTCACCATAAGCAGTCAAATCAATCAAGCTCTTCGAGTTCTATTCAAAATGCAAATGCTTTATAAAATTTAGTGATGTGTTTCAGTTTTGTTGACGATTTTATCAATGTTTTTAATTTGATACTACTCAGAATTGTATTTTAAGAGGTGGCCATTCAAATCAAACCAAAAATAATGTTTTTGCCAGGCAGTGTATGAATACAGTTTAAACCATATATTCTAAGTAGCCTTTTTTTTGTTTTGATCATTATTTTTGTTTTGAGTTTTGTTTTTTGTTCTGAGCATGAATTCATGAATTCTTATTTCTCTTAGTTTCATTAATGTAGAAGCTATAATTTCACAATAGTCATCACCACCAGGAAGATCCTGGATATGGACATCTACTGGCATCATGTTGTTGTTTACTTAGATCTTTCGCGTAATGCTTTTTAGAAATGTGGACAAGGTACAGGCTAGATTAGTGGCCTTAGTATGATTTGTGCCACATGCAGCATTCCCTGCCAATAATAGGAACAGCATATTTGGTACACTTTTACCACCTTTTGGTCGGCTTGTCGCAAACATAATCAAAGTTCACTTTTACTCTAAGAATCTATTCATAGAAGGATTTTTGATCTAAGGACTTCTTGCAAGTAAACTAGAAGATATATGCACTGTACTTGAACAGGCCTAGGAGACTAGAAATAACTCTAATAATATTTTAATTTTCATTGTTGTACACAATTGAGTGCAAAGAAGGGTTTTTTTCTCTGTATGTATGGTTTTATATCCTTATAATTTCATCTACACCAAAAATGACTGCAATGTGGATAACAGTGGAATTAAGAAGATTGATTTAAGACTTTCAGATAAAAAGAAATGAATCATATTCAGGTGCTTATGTAAAGAGAATATGGATAGTCCTCAAATAAGTGAGCTTTGGTTACTCCAGCCTTAATACATACATGCATACTGTATGTGCACGCACGCGCGCACACACACAAACAAACACAACACAACAGCAGCTGAATAAAGATGAAAAGTGGGACACCAGGGGATCCCTCTTTTAGTCTGCACCATGAAGGGGAAAAATTTATTGGATGAAGATGATTATGCAACAGGCCTGAGCTATAGGTATCATCCATATATATTCAGGGCATTGGAGAGGTTTTCATCAAACACTTACATTCATTTATTTATAAGTGGCTTCTTTGCATTCTTTTCTTATATTTTCCAGAAACTCTTTCCTCTTTCTCAGATTTTTACATTGCGAGATTTGCTCAAAGAACTAAATGGATCTAGTTTTGTACCTATCAGAGGTTTAATTGTCTATACAAACAATTTCAACTTTCCAAGAAGGAAAGCAATGCCGCTTGGGAGGACAATCTTGCTCAAATGTAAACATTTTTTAGTAGAAAAAAAATATTGTCTGAAATAACTGTGGGAGGCAATCACATTGACAAATCCTGACCCCCTTGAATTGGGTTTAGATACCATTTTTACTTCCTGCTATATAAGAAAGCTGTTAAGAAGAGAATAGGGACCACCTTTTGAACAAAACTAACAAGCAATCAAATAAACAACAAGGATTTTATTGAGCTACACTCCCAGATTCCACATTATTGTAAGCTAATCTCTACTAGGAACAAAACTATCAAGAGAATGAAGAGTTTAGCATCCAAGCATAGAATCGTAATGAATCTGCATGAAATTCTCTGGCAAATCCTGCGGTGATAAAAGAAATGTGGAAAACATCAAAACATCAGTTGGTCAGACTCTTTGGAGCTTATTCAGCATTCTTGGTTAGTTGCAGGTGTGTTTATTTTAAGAATATAAGAAGCAAGCTACATAATGCTTTAGACTAATGTGTAAATTTAAGTCTAAAACTGAAATCCTACATATACGAACTAGACATTCAATCAAACTACATGAGGTTTCCTTTTTAATAGTTAAGTGGAACTTTAGAATTTCACCCTCCCTTCCTTTCTTTTTGTTCTGAAAATGGCCCTGGTTACACCTGCTGAGATTTCGAAAGTTTCTTCTGCCATCAAGCCATTTTAAGTATGAAATTCCTGAATCGGACTGTGCTATCAAACCCAATGCTCCCTTTTTTCTAGGATTCTAGGATTCAACTTCTAATACCAAAACTGAAATAAGATCTTAAACCTGTTTCTTAAAAAAGAAAAAAAACCAGAATAAGAGTTGGAAGGGACATTGGAGATCTTCTAGTCCAAACCCTGCTCAAGCAGGAGACCCTATACTATTTCAGACAAGCGGTAATTAAAGAGAATTGGAGCAGGCCAAGTAGATTTAAACACATCTACAGAGCGTGCTGTCCATCTGCCACAACTACCGGAATGAGCTGGATGGAGTCACTGAAGCAGTCAGTGCAAGCTTAAATGGACTCCAGGGGATGGTAGAGGACAGGAAGGCAAGGAGGAACGTTGTCCATGGGGTCGCAATGAGTCGGACATGACTTCGCAACTAACAACACCACCAACACAGAGCGTGCTGTCCATCTGCCACAACTACCAGGATGAGCAACTCATTAGCCAGTTGATTCTTTGGAGAATTTTCCCTCTGTGAGCTTAGACTGGGCAGTCCCCTACATGTTATCTTGTATCCAGAAATGAATCTTATCCATTGTACTGAGTGATGCACCAGAGTTACACCCTTTACCAGTGGCAGAGGTAGCCTTTGGCCAGTCTGGTAGAGTTTTGATGACCTTTCACCACCAAGCTTGTTGATATGTTGGTCCTATTTTCTCCTCTCTGAATCTTGATATATCTACTGCTTAATCTGGACTGATAATGCCATGGCCTGTCTCCAAGAATGTCTATTAATATAATTGAGTTTTCAGGCTGGCTGTCCTTCTTAATCCATCTGCTCCTTTTAAATATATCATCTTGTTCTCAATCTGTTTCTTATTTGAGTAAACCCAACCATACCATTAATTGCATAAACAATTTATATAACCTTGTTTATAACAAGATGTAAACAATCTTAGTCTATACATTTTTATGCTTCACTGAAGCCTGAACTTCATCATCTACCATATTCTTCCTAATGCAAAGCCAAAATCAATACAAAATATCAATAATGCGTTTAAACAATAGTTTACACATGCAAATCACCCCTTGTATAACAGTAGAGTTTATTCCCTCAGTAGAGGTAATCCTCCTAACTCTGTTGGGCAAACTTTGTCCAATACACTGAACCACAAATTTGCAAAAGCCTTTTTTTTTTTTACCTTAGCATGTTTGTAATAACCCAGGCTGCACATAGTAACATCTGTATAGAGAAAGGCCAAAATAGGCAAGATGCAGATGCAGCATTGTAATTGAAGCCCAGCCCTTTGTACATGTGACATTGATATAAAAAAGGGGCAGGTTTTTAGTGTGATGCTGGAACCGTCAATTTGCCTTTTTTGGTATCAATCTGCAGTCTATGCAGTTAGGTTTTAATTCAATGTGTTACGTGAACATTGATTTAATTGAGAGAACCATGATTATTCCAATTGTGAGTAACCATGTCATACAAATATAGGATAAATCTCCAAGGGAGATCCATAATAAAATCTGCATTTACAGTTGGATTTCTCCTGTTCTAGCTCAATGTCTTCACAGTATAGTATCATACTGGGCATTTTATTGCTAAATATACAAATGACAGTTGATCATGAATAGAGGCAAGATAGACTTTTGAGAGAGAGGATACCTTTTTAACAAGGATCATAATCCAAAATTCTTGCACCAGAATTTGGACAGAAGTTGTAGGAAGAGTTTGTGTTGGTTAGGCTGGTGCACAGGGGGAGAAACTGAAACGCTGAATTTCAAATAACAGATCTGAAAGATTGAAAAGCTGTTCTAGTTTGTTCAACAAACTAAAACCAGCAAGCTCTATTTCCACCTATATACATGCCAAAAAACTGTACCAGTGCAGGCCACTGTAGCTTATAATTATCAGCCTTCTCAGGATGAAATATATGCCAGGTAGCCTGAGGGGAGTGGGAGAAAGATGAATTGGCTTGGGATCATAACATAGAGCCAGAGAGAGGAATGGCTTTAGCTCTGTACACTTATCATTGCTTTTGGAATCAGGCCATCTCAATCCTGCTTTTTGGAAAAGGAGGGAAGCTCCCATTGCATAATAGACTTCTACTGTAAATAGAGGCTCAAATGGGGTACAGAGTAGAGCAAACTATTAAAATCTTCTCTCTGTTTTGGCAGAGTTCCAGTCTAGATTCTCCAGACATGCTAGTTAGAAAAATCAGTCTGCAGCAGTTTAGCATAAAACAAAACATCAGCAATAAGATCACACCAATTATTGAACTGTATTTAAACCACAAAGCCCAGTTGAAAATCCATGAACACCAACAATATATCTGAATAATATAGCTCTGTGTAGTTTTACATTTTCAAACTCCATAAGCCATTACGGTAATAAAACAAAATTTCTAAAGATTAAAAATAGGCATTTAACAAAGGAAGGAAGGCAAGATCTGCCCTTCAAAGGAAAGCATGGTCCTGGTGCTATCACCGAGGAACCCCCTTCCAGATCTCAGACAATCTGCCTTCTGACTTGGCACCTGCAAGAAGTTGTCCTTCTGCTTTATAATGTATGGAAGGAACCATTCCTTCAGATAGTCAGAGACTGAGCCATTTAGAGATTTCCATGCCCAAGCAAGCACCCTGAATTTAATCTGAAAATTGATGGGCAACCCATGCAGTTTTATGAGGACAGGTGTTATATGCTTCTGCTGGTTAATCTGAAGCCTGGCTGCCACATTATGTACCCATTGCAGTTTTCAAGTTTCCTTCTTTTAAGGGCATCCCCTATTATAATAAATCGATTACAAACTATTGCATGAATAGGAATAGCCAAATTAGAGTTTTCCAAGAAAAGCTGGAGATGGTCAATCACAGCTGAAAGATCCTGCCATAGATGAACCCATTCTACTTTTCAAGGTCTACACTATGAAACAATTTGCCTTGGGAGTTATCCATGCCATTTACATTTTTATGTTGTAAGGTTTTTTTAGTGGTTTAATTGTTAGATTTTTATGTGTGGTTAGATGTTTGCAAACAATGGTGAATGGCAAAATAGTTAGCATATCTTATTTAAATGTATCAATATACAAGCCAATAATTAAGATCCAGCTCCTTCTCTAACTGTAATAACAAACAGATTTCCTTGTCTTACCTTTATACCTGCTTCTGGTTTTTAAGGGAAAGAATCAAATCAAACCTTATGATTAAGGTAATAGTAGCCAAACTTTACATTATTGCTCAGTCCTTGTGTAAGTGCATCAATAATTATTTTGGTTTCTTCCTGAAAATATAGTAGCCTGGACTTCAGCTTGCACAATCCCTGTTCCGCACTAAATCTAATATACATAGTGGTTGGCATGAGGTTGGAGTAGAGAGACAATTACTTCTTTCACATATATCATTTATCTATTTGTGTCTGCATCTATTTCACTTCTGCTTGGTTAAAGTTGTGCAAAAAAATTTGAGCATGTGCTTCTGCCTCAGAAAGCTTATCCAGAGACCTGTTGAGTTTGGGCAGTGTGTGTAAGGGAAAGGGGTGGAGGGAGAAAAAAACAAAAGCACACCAACTTTTTGCACAGGCTGTGAATGGGACTCCCTGGTTGCTCAAGGGTTAATATTTCTGTCTTGCAATTTGTTTCCCTCTGCCAAAGTGGGTGTTGCTGGAATGTGTTTTGTAAAGGGGTGTGTGTGTTACTGAGCGTGTCTTCTGAACAGGGACGATGTCAGTATCAAAAAGACTCAAAAGGGGGAGGTTTCCAAAAATAAAATTGCTAGAGCCGGGCGGTGCAGGAGGCAAAGGAGAAGGTGCTTGGAGCTGTCTGCAAAGAATACCACGCGCTCTGACAGCCACTGAGAGGAAACCCGGGGAAAACTCTAAGACAGGGAACTGTTGCTCATGGTTCAGGAACTGTTGCTCCTGGTTCAGGAAGATCTGTGCTGTTGCTCCTTTGAGCCTTGCTTTTCCATCTAGACAACAGGTATTACTGAAGCCTCTTTTGGATGTACCTGAAGATGTGATTGGCTCTGAAATGCACCAGAGGGATTTAGCTGAGGGGACTTTTATCCAAAGTCCAATTTTATTTGGTGTATGACTCTATTAATCCGACAAGAGTTTTCCTCTTGGATGGAAACCATGAGGAGTTCCTGGAACAGTTTTCTCCCATTAACTATAGCACTTTTTATGGGGGTTGTGGACTGTCAGAGAGACCTTGCTGGGCGGCTGGATCCATATCCTTCTTTCAGGACAGATGCTGGGAACAGGGAGATGACACAGTTAAGATTTCAGCAGAACCAAGGCCGGTTTGGACCAAGAACTAAGGTGCACAGTTTGTTTCAGGTACATGATTCTTCTTCTACATTGGATCATGTTCCTGTAACTCCTCAGACAAATGCTGCGGCTAATGCCCGGATGAGAAATCCAGCAGGGAGGGAACTTCGAAAACAAAACTCTGCTCCCACAGTCCGCAAACTCCCATCTCTCACCAATGTGAGGTCTCAGAGCAGCAATCCTAGAAGGAACACTGGTATTTTGAGTAGAGGTCCAAGCTGGACTCTCCAGCAGAGAACACCATCGGTGAATCTTGTTCAGAATGGACCACGACGACGAACAGCCCCACAAGTGCAGACTGCCAGAGGCCGGATGGCAGGGTAAGTGCAACCAGCATTCTCCAATTGTCATATAAGGTACTTGGGAGATCTGGGCACTCTTTGCTTATCTCCATATCAGTTTTACACTTATATTCTTATTTTAGAGCTTATCAGTTCAGAATCATCCAGGTACAAATGCAACCTAGAAAATGCCAATTTACTTCACAAACAACATAGTCAAGAATACTGCTGCTGAGGTCTCTGCAAGCCATCTGCTGTATCAGAATCTAAGTGATAAGCTGTTATCCACATTTGCAACTCATTTGGGACCTAAAAAGAAAATTAAACTTGGAGACCATGAGTTCTAATCCCACCTTAGCCATGAAAATCAGCTGGGTGACCTTGGACAATCATACACTCTCAGTACAACTCACCTCACAGGGTTGTCGTTATGAGAAAAAAAAAAGGAAGAAAGAGCATGAGATATGTTGGCTGCCTTGAATTGTTTATTAAAAATAATTATAGGTGTAAACTAAAAAAAAATAAATGTGAAGTATACAAGCATGGTCCATACTGCTGCCACAATTTAGCTATGACAGGCCCAATGATTCTTCTACTTGAATGGAGCTGCTGTCAGCTACCCATCCACCCAAATCTTATTTTCTATTGGTTACTTCATGCAAATTTGGCATAATAAGTACTCCCCATTGGAATAAATGAGAGAGAAATTCCATGGTATATGATAATTGTATTATGGTTTGCAGTAGTAAACTAAGCCACACTGTGCTGGGTTTAGTGGAATGGCCAAGCGTGGCTATGAGTGAAGTTTAAACAGAATGTGAACAGTGTTGATAACCATGGTTTATTGCTCAAATAAATCACAGTCTCATGTGTTATCTAGCATGAATGGATATGTAGGTATACACCACTTTTCCTTTTGGCTTGCAGACATACAGGCAATGTAATGTATTAGTGCTGTTGTCTCTCTTACGGTAGATTAGTATTATGGATTTGCCCTCTTTTTTAGGACTGAGAGGACAGAAGATTTTTGTACCTTTCTGTTCTTGTTATATATTTATAGTCTTTCTTTCCCATAGTGCAACTGCTATGTAAAATCCACATTTTACACTAAGCCAAGGTTTATTTTAATAATGATTTGTTGAATAAACCACAGTTGGCTAGGTTTATATATCATGCTTACCATAAACTGTAGTTTACAAACCAAAATAATTATGCTCACAAATTGGCTAAATTAAATTTAAAAAGTCACTTATAGTACAGTCTCCCCCCAATCTGTTTGCTCTTGGATGCAAACTATTTATGCCTATTGCTGGGAATTTGCAAAATTGAAGGTGGGATATTGGAGGATACCTCAGTCAGGGAAGATCAGTTTGCATTGCAAGGACCAACAACTTTTTTTTAGGTAGTAACCATTACTGCTCAATTTCATCCAAGGCTTCTTTCAAGTCTAGGTTTTTAAAAAACCCAGTGATAAATAAACATGATACATGAATAAGCAAGCCAGCCTATAATATCTGGAGAGTACAGAGGGTTTTGTTGAGATACAGCTATCCAATTCACTATTTTAAATATTTTTAAAACATAATTTGAAAGTCAGGGGACCTAATTTAAGGGTTAACTGTACCTAGGGTAGAAAAATCCAGATGGGCAATAGATGTCTAAAAAACAAATTTTTATAGTCCAGATGTGATAGTTGTACTTAAAGCTTGTGGAGAGATTAACAATAAATTAGGTGTAAATTTAAAAAGCATTTTTGAGAAGAAGAATGTTTTAGAAAAAACACATTCATATAGAAAATGAATGCAAATGTCCTTATTTAATACTAATTAATATTAATGCCATCATGATAGTTCAGGATGCAAAGTCTCAAAGAATCTATTGGATTTTCTTACCCAACATTTCTCAACATTGGCAACTTGAAGATTTGTAGGCTGGAGGATTCTGGTAGTTGAAGTCCACACATCTTAAATTTGCCAAGGTTGAGAAACATAGATGTAACCAGACAGAACAAAGCAAAGCTCTTTTCAATGGGGCCCATTCAGTACATCTCAGGGGGAAATGTGGTCTGTCAGTGAAAACTATTTCCTTACGGAGGTGTTTTGATGTAATGTGTCATTGACATTCTGCTTGAGTATGAACCTCATGTAGGTTTAACAGCTGTTTTTAGAAACCTTGGATTTTACTATATGGAGTTTACAAAAAACTAATTTTCATTTAATTTAAAGACAAATGTGATAAAGGAAAACATAGACTCAAATTTATGTACCACATGTTGATGGGGATCCCAAATTGATGGATCCAAGGATGCTCGGATCATGCCTGAAAGGGAATATGAACAAAGGAAAGTGAACCACTTTAATGTCCATTGCAGGAAGTGGCTACGCCTTTCTGCCTTACATGTAATCTGAGAATTATGGAAGGAAGAAACTATCAATTTCAGTTCTGTCCCATTTCTAACTTTTTCAATCTATTTAAGGCCATATTTGTTTTGAAAAGTCCATACAAAATTACCTACATTTCCTGCAAATTTATAAGGAATCTATATCTTTATTATGAAAGCCTACTATTTAATCAGCACTTATAACCACAGTAAACTTTTTGAAAATGGTTTACCATTGTCCTCTTGCTAGGCTTGAGAGGGACTGACCCAAAGTCACTCTGTTGGCATTCATGCCTAAGGCAGGGCTAGAACTCATGATCTCACAGCTTCTAGTCCAGTACCTTTAATTCTTACAGTTATAATCAGTCTTAATCTGAGTCATCTGACTGTTTCATTCATATTTGGAAAAGCTAATTGCACCAAATTGTTTTTATTTTTAAAATAATAGCTACATAGAAGAGGATAGAACCTATGGTGTAGGGGGTGGGAATTCATATTTTTTCTGCACCATAATCATAACAAAACTATGTTGTTGCACTAATCTTGATATTTTAATCTTGGTTTATTAAACCACAGTGCAATTTCATATATAATGCTAAGCTGTAAATTGACACTTACAAACTACAGTACATGGTTTGGTTTATCCTTTATACAAAACCAGAACCAAACAAACAGCACAATATGTGCAGCATATGAATCCAGCCAATGTCATCTTCACAAATGTCCCTCAGCTTTAATGCTCTTCAATTGTACATTTGATAATCTTTGTTTCTTACCTGTACATCAGTTTACATGAAATATATTCAGAAACCAAGTGTCCACTT
Source organism: Pseudoxyrhopus heterurus (assembly GCA_032468235.1). Lineage (NCBI taxonomy): Eukaryota > Metazoa > Chordata > Lepidosauria > Squamata > Pseudoxyrhopus > Pseudoxyrhopus heterurus. The sequence goes on along the minus strand of JANHJO010003708.1, from coordinate 69,775 downwards.
TGTGGGCCAAACTAGTCATATTTACCAATTTGTAAAATTGGGTCAGCTGTTCAATCAACCTAAATAAGTGTATAGTAAAGGCTGCCACGGGGCTATAGCTCTTCATCCACTTCTTTCCATAAGCGTATTTTTTAAGTATTTAAAAAATGGAACCATCTCTCTCCTCCCTTCCCCAAAAGGACTAGAAAGCTGTTTCATCTGGAAAAGCACAGGTGGGTAGGAGCTGTTCCATTCCCTGCTTTGGAAGAACAATTGGAACTTTGCTGTCTTGCCATCTGTACTGCTAAGCAGACATTCGGAGATGAACATGCCACAAAGACAGCTCAGCTTGTTAACTTCTTCTAGGAGCATCACCCTTCTTTAAGCTGTAAACATGTGGTGATCCTCAAAGCAGCAGGAATTTATTTTGCATTCTTTCTGAGGCAACAAAAACCACACGCTGTTCAAGTCACTCAAATGTTGAGAAAATTATTTAACTGCAACCAGATGCTCAGAAGGTTGGTGTAGTAGAGGAAAACCAGCATTCGCTTTTGTTTTCCCTGGATTTCAGCATAGCCCCACTCTCAGAGCCCTGTTAAAATTCTCCACCAGAAATGGAAAAGTCCTTTGCTCTCCATCCTCAGTAAAATGGACCTTTCCTTTTCTTCTAGTCAATAGTAGTCCAGATCACCTAGTTCTCTAATTCTGAATTCTGTTGGAGCAGTTTCATGTATTTATTTATTTATTTGTTGGAACTTCTATGCCGCCCATTCCCGAAGGACTCCGGGAAATCAAAATGTATGATGTGCATTTTGTTAAGGTTTTTGAAGATTTATATGAATATGTACTTTGTAAATGAAAAATACTTTATTTGGATATACGTCTATATTTTATTGCATTTATTTGTTAGTCAGGGCTAGAAATTGAGTAGAAAGGCAAGTATAACAAATAAATAACTTAAGAAAGCTAAATTTCAGACTTCATCCAGACATCATTTAAACGTAATAATTTGCCTTTACTCTGGAGCTGCTACATTCATAGCTAGAATTTATATATATATATATATAGGCAATGGGTATGGCTTTTTGGCATTTAACATTTAAAAGATACATGTAGACATTCTTTCTTCAGTTGGGTAAAGATTTATTGAATTGTCATCTCTCTATATGAATTCCTTATTTCAAATAGGAGGTACACAGCATGATTTCCTTTTATATGCTAGTTTTGCTTTTTATTATTCTAAAAAAATTGAACTATTGTCAGGTTTGTGTGGTTCCAGCTTTAATTCAGACAAAATATGACCAGTCACCAGAAGATTATGAAAATACTGTTCTAAGGTAAAATCTTACCAATGAAAACCCAACCTGTAAGTGTGTTTAATGCTAAAGAGAATAATCAGGTGTTAGCAATGTAGTTTTCCTTTCAATGAGCATGAGGGGTTAATAAATTTGCCAAAATTCTGGAGCTTATTCCCTTTGGAACATAAAGTCTCTAGCATGAAGCCAGCAGGAGTTGACTTCTTTACTCAGGGGTTTTAATTTTTATTTAACTTGATGTACTGCCAATGTCTCTCAGTGGTTTACAACTAGGTCTGTTTTCTGGCCAGGGTGAATGGTGCTGCCTATGGAAATCTGTTAGATTATGCCAGCAATCTGAGTTAGAATGAGAAGTGTTTTCTTCCTTTGTAAGTCATTTGTTTCAAAATTTATAACAATCGAATTAGCAAATCCAGTATGAGGAATAGAAAGCTATGGTTGGTTAGTATGGTATAGTGGTCAATATGCTGGACAGGCTCAGCTTTTAGTTTGCTCTTAGGCATAGAAACTCATTGGGGAAACTTTGAACCAATGACTCTCTCTCAACCCAAGCTCTGTGTCTTGTCTGGTATGAAAGATGGATATAGCAATTTAAAGATAGATAACTTCAACTCTCAGAATTCCTCAGCCAGCATGGGGTTGAAAAATACTGCTTTATGACATGCATCTAAAGGAGAAAAATGCTGGATTCATAAATTGGACAAATCCAAAGTTTGATTGGTTTTGACTAAGTACAGTATTTCTCAGACTGTGGGTCACCCACAATTGTAAAATGGAAGGATTGGCAAGCATCAAACTTGAAAGAGAAGAAAGACTGGGACTGTTAATCTCAATGCAGGTGCACTGGGAGACAAAACACTGCAACTTGACAGAGTTTTCCAAACCGCAGCATTTTAATAGTATTTTTAAAAAAAATATTTTTGTCTTTCTCAGATGACAATAGCTAAGACACATTTGAGGGTAATGATACATTCAATTTAAAGCTTGTCTTTCCTATGGAAGGCCAAAGTGTTCTGTCCATTTAGGGAAACAGGAAACTTTCTTTATCATTACCTTATTTTTTTAATTAAACAAATAGGAAGTTGGCATGCTATAAAAGCGGGCATGTACCTTTACTAACATATTCATTTGAAGCAAAATTTCTGGCCAAACAGTGTTCTCAACAGATAGTAGAAAGCACCTTTGGGAAATTAATTTGTGGGATATACTAATTGTGCAAATGCCAATTCACATTTATAATACCGTAGAATTCCAAATTACAATTCGTTTCAGAAAATCAGATCAATTTGGACTCAGAAAAAAAACCCAATTCTCTATATAGGCACAAATTGCTGGAATAATCCAAATCGATCCAAAGGATCCTGTTGATTTCAGCATTCAAATTGATTCCCTGACTCAAAACAGAAAGTAATTTTCAAAAATAGTCATAGCTGAATGGTTTGGTTTGATTTCAGAAAGTTTCAGATTATTAATCTTGTCATTTGTAACTGTTTAGACCAAATGTCTGCGGTGGACAATGCTGCTCAGGGTGGACAACGGCTCCTAGAACAAATCGATGTATTAAACGTGAGTATAAAATTGTTACAATTGCTATTATCACAATTGCATATGAAATTGCATAATATATACAAGGTGTAAAACAAAAATCCCAGTTTCAAGGGTTTGGTATTGATAATAGTGAATGGACAAAAGATGGGATAGAAGAAAGATGGCAGTAGTTTTTGCAAGCCAAATATACTTGGAGTTTCCATGCTAGAAAGAATTTGTCATAGAATGGTTTTTATCATATCTGTTTTAGCATTGTCTGTTTGGAAGGTATTTGAGGAAGTCTATCCAAATATTAGAACAGTGTTAGCAATAAAATTTTGCTTCATTTTTGTGGACCTGATGGAACTGTGTTTCTTGTAACCATGATGTTGCTTTTGAAATTTTACATAGATTAGACATTCCAGATTAGCCTTGGCTATGTTATAATTATTGTTATGAGGTATAAAACTTTTCGTGATGGCAGCATTCCTAGGAATTTTAGTACCTGGTGGAGATTTACTTACTGCTACCTTATCAGTAAACTGTCCTGGCTAGATCAGTTCACACCTAATATAAAATTCACATTTAAGAACACAAAAGTGTAACCATGCTAAGTGTGATTCTCAGGCAGGAATTAGTACAAAGTAGAATTTAGTAATGACACTTCTTGGCTATGTTTGCACAAAATACTTAAACAGATCAGTTAAAAATCTAATAGCAACACTGCAGAGCAAAGTTTGACTTTTACCTTTAGTTCATTTTTCTTGGCTGTATAAATCTAATCCTTTTTGGTCAGTTTAAATCATGAGTGTCAAACTCGTTCGCGTCAAGGATTGGTTCGTGACTTATATCATGACGTTTTTTGCCTTTGCAGAGCTGTGGTGAGCATGGCCTTTGTGTGATGTATCCAGCCCATGGGCCACCAGTTTGACAGGCCTGGTTTAAATTCTGTTCCATTGTATGAACATAAATATCTTTCTAAACAAATTAAGTACAGTTGGTCCTCAAGTTATGACCATAATGGGGTCTGCCTATTATGGTTATATAATGGTCGTACAACCGTTGTGTGATGTTTTTACAGTGGTCATTAAGCAAAACCAGTAGTTCACTATGGGCATGGTTTTTCTGAAAATTGAAAGTGCTGGTTTTCAGCAAAATCTTCATAAGATGGGTCATGTGACTGTAGAATGCTACAGATGGCTGTAAATGCAGATATGCTGCTGAGTGCCTGAGGTGTGGTCATGTCAGTATTTTTTAATTTTATTTATTTGTCAAAACATATATAGATAAAATGAAAACATAAACATGAGCAAAGAAAGTATATATAAGTAAATAAAGAGAACAGTAGGACAGGGATGGTAGGCACGCTGGTGCGCTTATGCATGCCTCCTTTACTGACCCCTTAGGAATGGTGAGAGGTCCACAGTGGACAGTTTGAGGTTGAAGCTGTGTGTGTTTGAGGCTGTAACAACAGAGTCAGGTAGAGTATTCCAGACATTAACTATTCTGTTGCTAAAGTCATATTTCTTGCAATCAAGTCTGCAGCGATGGGGGAGAGCATCCTGTCATATTGCATCACAGTCTGGTTTGGAAGCATTACTGCCTCAGACAGGAAGGCGGGGCAAAGTATGGTGAGGAAGGCAGAACAGAATTTCATTTTTAATATGTGCCAGTGTGCCCACAGGAAAAAAAATGACAATAAACCCTAATTAATAATTCTTTCTCAACCACCTACGCAGTATATTCAAATTGTCCTTTCTCTACATATACAATTACTAAAACTATCCTTTAAAAATATTGGCATCATGTTCATCACATTCTGGAGGAATGCTAGAGGACAGTGATTAGGGATGGAAGAGGAGGTGGAGACAATATTTATTATTTTAAAAGTGGTGTTTTTTTAAACTATAAATTGCCAAATTTTCAAGAGATTTCAGGACAGGACACAATGGTATTATGAGATTTAGCTATCAAATGAGATTAGGGCTATTTAAAAACATTTAGAAATGTCAACTAGTAATACTGTTGGGGGTTTTATCTGTCTATGAGTACCTTATTGCCAGTGCTTAACATTAGATGCTTTCTGACTTGCAGGTTTCCATTTGTTAGCTCATCGTCTAACATCCATGCAACCATTCTGCTTTCTAGGCTACCATATTCGGGCTGCAAAAGTCTGGAAACTAGTAGATGGCGCCAAAGAGGAGCAAATACTTGCAACCATTTAGTAATATCTGGATTCCTGCAGCTCATACAGTATATGGTAGTTCTCCTGTTTTTAGTGAGAGATCATAATCTGATCATATTTCTGTCGCTGAACAGGAGTCACAAATTCTTCCCAAACATAAGGCAAGGATATGCAAGTGTTTGGTTATGGTAATAAACATACAAGTGTTATCTCTTTACCATAGATAATCTCTTTGGCAATTTTTTTTTAAATAAACTATTCGTTTGAAAAAAGAAAGCCCTGGGACTAGATCTTTCACCTTCCTTTGATTGTCATTTTCCAATTGTTTTATTATTATTTTTTAAAAAAACTAGCAGCTTGATTGATGTTGAACTTCAGCCTAGATTTGGAAACACCCAGAAAAGGGAAATGCCAAGACAAAATTGGGTTGTTGTTTTTTTTTTAAAAAAAGACATCCCTTGAAAATTTGGTGTGCACAGTCCATCTATTAGACTGTTAACTGGATTTTTTAACAGGGCTACATAGAACAATGTTGGCTATCTCAGTCCCAATTTTCACCTCCTTGCAAAGTGTGAAGGTTGTTAAGGGGAAAAATTTTTGATTGTCCATGGTACACATAGTAGGGACCTCTTGTTGCTGCACCTAATCTTAATAGGTTCCCTGATTTTTCTCAATAGAGTATGCAAATCCCCAGTTGAGTGGAGAGATCCTTCACCCATGTCTCTTGTACCAAATATTGGTACTGTACCAATATTTTGGTACAAAGGACTGTACCAAATATTTGTTCTATACAAAATATTTATTCTCTCTTCCCACACACTTTCTCCTGCATTTTGATGAAGAAAAAGGGAAGCGTTCTCTAGTGCTAGGTGTCTTTCGTGTACCTTAGAAATAGCCTGGTCATTGTATCTGAAAGCTGTGTCTTTTCTTGTACAATAATCTCTCCATTGATCACCAGGCTCCATGGCTTCTGATGTTGTCATGGTGAAACTCCACCTTTAACACTTTTTTAAAAAAGTCAGGAACTTGGGCAACCAAGAAATGTTGAAGAATGATGGGAAAAGATGTACAGGTAGTCCTTGACTTACAATAGTTCATTTAGGGACCATTCAAAGTTACAAGGTTACTGAAAAAAGCGACCTTTGACCATTTTTCACAGTTACAACCATTGCAACATTCTCATGATCATGTGACCAAAATTCAGATGCTTAGCAACTGGTTCCTACTTATAACCGTTGCTGGGTCCCAAGGTCATGTGATCACCTTTTGCGACCTTCTGACAAGCAAAATCAATGGCGAAGCCAGATTCACTTAACAACCAGGTTACTAACTTATCAATGGCAGTGATTCACTTAACAACTGAGGCAAGAAAGGTCCTAAAAAATGGGGCAAAACTGACTTAACAAATGTCTCACTTAACAACAGAAATGTTGGGCTCATTTGGGGTTGTAAATTGAGGACTACCTGTAATAGAAAAACACACTTGGCCATAAAATAAGCACAACAAAGCAAAACAAATATTTCACAACCTTAATGAGGTAGAAAAATGAAAGCACTTTTACAAAGCTCTTAGAAAGCTGGCAAGATTGGGCCTTTATGTTCAGATCAGGTATAGTAAGATGAGTAATGGGTGTGAGCAGAGCTTTGTGGGCTCCAAGGCAAATTTCTCACTGGAGCTGCCAAATCCAACACCTAGAGGACAGCAAAGAAATGGCAACACTGCTAAGCCTTTGCTGCCATCTAGTGGCAATCCAGAGCTTTTCAGCCCAAATATGGTACTCCTACGATGAAGGTTGGGTGGCTCTATAGTCAGTGACATCATATTAATGTTTGTTTATTGTTTTGCTCTAGGTTGCCAGAGGTGAGGTGCTGGATTGCTGCTTTCAACAGCAACTACACTTCTTTCCTAGTTCTGCTTGCAAAAAATGTCCTGAAGGCATACTTAAATAAACAAGGAGAAAGTTTGAGAGAGGTGAACTTTTCAAATCTGGGCAAGCTCTTTTTGTGACTACTTTCACAAAACTCGGGAAACCTCTCTGTATGATCTGCTTTTCACTCTGAATATCCCCCAAGTAATTTTAAAATTATTTTATTAGTATTTAAAGAAATTTGAATGGAAGACGTAATACTTATTTGAATTATTTGTTTGTTTGTTTGTTTATTAGACCATTTGTATACTCTCCCCAACATAAAAGACCCTGGACAAATTATGACATGAATGAAGGCAAATATACAATTATCCCGGAATAATTGCAGGATTGGATCCTGCAAGATTATGACATATTATCACTATAAAAACAGCAATAGAAATAAATCACATTTATAAAAAGACTAGCAATAAATCAACTCTCATGCAAGAGGGATGCCAATAAAACATAGGTAGGCTTGACTGTGAGGTGTAACAAAGTTGTCTCCAAAGATATTCTATAAATCAAGAGGTAGGTTTAAGGACCCCTGAGGTTAAAGAGATCCAAAATGTTGGGTCATCATAGAGACCTGACTTTGGTCATTAATAAAAACATTTCTCCATTTGGGACGGTCTGCGATTTAGCTGGTCTCTGTAGTTGGTAAAGCCGCCAGGTGTTTTTAATCATATTCATCATCAGATCTGAAATTCAGATTCAAAGCAAAATCTTTTTAGAAACAGCAATAAGGGTGTCAAGTAATGTGACAGAATGGGGAGTTAACCTTTGTTTACATGGTTTACCACCAAAGGTCCTCTAGAACAGTTCTCTCTTCCTCTGGAAGGCCTGCACCACAGGATACAGTCTAAATGAAGGTTATTTCATAAAGTTGGTGCCATTATAGAGCAACACCATGTTCTCATTTCAGCCCCTTTGATGTCATTGAAGTGTGGAACAATTGAAAGCCTCTCCCAGACAGCTTGATTCTGACTGAAGAACGTAGGTCTGAGTACACCTTGGAACCAAGCTACGTAGGATTTTGTGATCAAAAGCAGAATTTGAATCCCATTTGAAAGACTATTGGTAACCAGTGGAGAGACTTGACCACAAGTAAAATGGTCTCTTGACAGTTAATACCTGTAAGTAAACAGATTGTAGCATTCTGTACCATATGCAGCTTCCAGGTAACACCTAAATGTCACAGGTGGTAATCTAAACATGCAGTGATAAGGCATGAGTTGTACTAAGATCTTGGGTGGTTGGCATATCAACTTCATTCCTGGGCTCCCTTTCCAAGGGGATCCCTAAGTCCAGGAAGACTTACAAGCTCACAGACCTGCTCTTTCATAATAGTAGCATATATAAAACATCTCTGATACAGAACAGAACATGAAATGTCTATAGTGAACATATTCAATACAAATTATCCATATCTATAACATCCAACATTAAAATGTCCATAATAAAAATCCTATATTAATTGTAAAAGTAATGAGCATCACAATTCCAGTCACCATTGGAATAGAAATTCTGCTTCTCAATGTCACCCTTTGTCCCAAGACAAAGTCAGCATTAAGGGCATCACATTCTGTCTTGGGAGAAAGGATCCCTCCTAAAGGTTTGCAAATCTTAGATTTCCCAAAACATTCTGATAGCTACATTTTTGTTCATTGGTGGTTGGACTGCCTTAAGGCAACCAAAATTATGTAAATACATACTTGACATTTTACATCATATGTATCAATTTATGCTATTTATGCAAATAAATGAAGTAAAATGTCAGTTATATAGATATAGAAATATTATAAAATAGGCCAATTCTGTGGCCTGCTTTAAATGCAATAGAATTTGTGCATGGCTTGGGGATTGAGTAGAAGGAAGGAGTTTCTCCATAACATCCAATGTTCATTGAACAGAAAGCCAGAGAACTGAGATTTTATTGCAATAACAATCTGACATCCCAAATCTATTGCCTGAGTCAATTACTTTCTTTTAACTGAGGCAAGCTTATCCAACTAGATATTGTATTTTTCACTTTGAATTCCCAGACATATCTCAAAATATTTCCTGATGGTCAGGTTGAGGTAGGCTGTTTTATTCTTGATATGCAACCAAAATTGTATTTATACCAAATCAGTATACAGTGGTTGCTTCACCATCATCCAGAAATGTCTGTTTTTTCATCTATTTCCCATTTATGTGCTTGTCAATTTCTTACCTTCAGGAACTCAAGATGGTTATAAAGGATTCTCTCCTGTAATTTTTCCACCAATAATGAAGCTGTGAAGCTCTGTAGATTCAACTGAGAGAGACTGGTCCAAAAGCACTCAGTGAGCTTCAGAAGACCAGAATCTGGGGTTTTTTTTGGAGCCAGTTTAATATCTTAACCTTCATGCACTTAACCAGCATTATAGAAAATCAGGCCTGCATGGAAATTGCATTATAGGCCAAAAAAAATGGTACTTCATAGTATTATAGGAGGGTATGAGATAAAGATAGGATATGTTGTCTTCTTGTTCCCATTTGTCTTTATTTTATATGACAGTCTTGTCTGTTGTTCAGGAGGTAAGTCATGTCCAACTCTTCACAATCACATAGATCATAATATGCCAGGCTTCCCTGTTCTCCATTGTCTCCCAGAGTTTGGCCAAATTCATGTTCATAGTCTTGCCTGATTTTTCCCAATTTCTTTTAAAATGCAAATTGTGGAACTAAATCTGGAGAAGGAAGGAAGGAAGGACGGAAGGAAGGACGGAAGGAAGGAAGGAAGGAAGGAAGGAAGGAAGGAAGGAAGGAAGGAAGGAAGGAAGGAAGGAAGGAAGGAAGGAAGGAAAAAGAAAAATATACTTTAACTTTTGCTCCCAGGTATATCTATGCAGTTTTCTTGGCAACAAAATAGCCATTGCCTCCTTCCAGGATACTTTCCAACTTTTGAAGCTTGCCTACAATCTAGGAATTCCCAGGTGGTTTCCCATCCAAAGGCAACCAGGCCTGATGCTACTTAGCCTCCAGGGTCAGACACGATCAGTCAGGTGCTGCCACCAGGCTGAGGCAAGTGTAGTAGTTACCATGAGAAATAAAATTCATCCCACCCACATAACCAGGGTGAAAAGGGAAAGGAATGTATTTGTGGCCATAAAAGAATGGAAGCATCTTGTGTGTTTACATTTTATTGCTGTCACTAGTGGTGCCATGTCAAGAACAGCCTTCTCAGGGGGCACAGCCTGATTTGTAGAGCGACTGCATTTTTGTAGGCTTTCCTTAGCGCAGCCACCACAAGCGAGAAAGGGACACACTCAGTTAACTATACTCTTAAAACGCTTCTAAAGATGCCTCCTGAAAGTCACAGTCCGTCCTTAGATTGTTCAATTTTTGGAATTCTTCAGGAGTGAGAACAGACTCTGTTGTCAACAGAGTCCTGTTCACAGAAACTAGGCAGGAAAATGAAAGAAGGGTCTCTATTGTTCAGGGATGTGGTGTAGGCTGCAAGAATGTGTGGGGAATGTGAAGTCTGCATATCACGGAGAAAGAGGGGCCTTTGTGTGAAAACACTGAAGCAGAATGTCAATCATATAAATAACTCTTACCTCATTTTTTATTTGAAGCATGGCCATCATAATTTTCAAACCATATATCAATGAGCATGGATATTATAGATTTCCTGGAGCATATTGCTTTCACCCT
>JANHJO010003707.1:76797-88124 GCA_032468235.1 Pseudoxyrhopus heterurus | reverse complement strand
TGCAAGATTGGAAAACGTGGAGAGACCTGGCCCTCAGAATCGCCAAGAGTCAGACACGACTGAATGGATAACATCATCATCATCAAAAGAACGATTCTATCCCCACTCTTAACTGATGAGTTGCTGTTCCCCATTTGCAAAAGGAAAGAGTCTATCATTAAAAAACAAATTTTGAGAGGAATTGTGTTCATTAAAGCTTGCTTCTTTATACTTTACATTTAGCTCAAATATAATTGCAATGCTGCGTGAGCTGGTGTGGATTGCTAATGCGTTGGTAATTGAAAAGAAGCAGGAAAAGTAAATAAGAACGTGGTCACTATTAAATCCCTAGCCAAGCAAAACTTTTAATTCGGTGGAAACATTAACATATTCCATTGCATGTTGGTATGAAAGGTAGGATACAATTTTTCCTATTTTACAGACCAGGGAACTGAACCCAAGAAACAATGATATACCACTAACCCAAAATAATACACCTATACCAAGAAAACAACATTCTTTTGGAAACTTCCAATGCAAAGTCAAGGGACAGTGAAACTGCCATGCCTTCTAAACCCCAAAACTCAAAAAGCAGGCCACTCTTATTCCCCATATACTCCAAAATCCTCAACCCCTTTTATAGTTAACTTCATTAGGAAAAACATACTAATTTAAGTTGTGGGTGCAGCTATCTGGCTCCCTATCTCTCTTCCTGTTGATAGCTCGGTGCTGTTTTAACTCAGTTCATTTTAGCACGAATGTCCAATGATGCAGAAAACATTTCCAAGATGAGCTGATATTGAAACCGAAAGCTTTTAAGAAGTCATTAGGTAATCAAGGGTCTGGGGCTGAAATCACTTTTTAATGCCTAAAATGAGCATCTTTAAAGACTCCAATGCCTGTAACGTTTAATTTTCTGTATCATGTGCCGTTCAAAAAGACAGAGGGACAGAGCAATGTTATTGCCCATTGGCTGTTAAACAACAAAATGACCACTGTGGCAATGGCAATGCTATTCTTCATACTCCATCTCGGCTACATCCCAACTTCTCAAATTTATTCTGGGCAATCAAGCAAGGAGCATCTCATATCTCATGCACCAAACTGACAGACAGGACAACAGTATCATTCTTGGCAATCAAGCAAGGAGCATCTCACATTTTGTGCTCCAAAGCAGAGACGACAACAGTATCAACTCTAAAGTTCTCCACTGAAATTAATTTGGGGACCTTTGCATTAAATCGATGCATTTAAACAGTTCCCATATGAGATACTAACAAAAGTGAATTCCTTCATAGAATAAATAGGTGGTTGGACTAAACGGGTTACGATTTTATGAACTTTCATAATTCTATGTCAGGATTACATTATATTCTTGATCTGGGTTGCTTGCTTGCTGTCTTTTTATTCCCAATTCTACATTCTCAGCAGAAAAAACAAATACATTTCAACACAATACCGTTTTTTCTAATTACATTGGTATCTTTTGGTTAAAAAAAAACCCCCACAGATAAACACCCCAAATCCAAAACGTAAAAAGCAGATTCTAGTTTGCTTACCAATTTAGAGACCATAATAGCTCTCTGCTTTGGGTCATTAAGTAAAATCCATCAGTTAGGATGCATTTAAATAAGGTGCTGTTTAAAAGATTCAGCCTTTTAATCTTATAGCTTTGATTGATTGACATATTTACTATTTTTTTCCTCAGGATTTTATATTCCACTCAGTTTTGACTGGATTATATCAAACAATAAATACAGGTAGTTCGAGGTTTACTTTACAGTTTACTTACGAGGTAGGTAAAATGAGAACCCAGATTGTTGGGGCAATATGCTGACATTATAAACTGCTTAGAGAGGGTTGCAAGCCCTGATAGGCGGTATATAAATACAGTGCTATTGCTATATTCTTTAGAAAAAAACGAGGCCACAACTAAAGCAACTGACAATATCGATTACAGATGCTTTTTATAGTGAATGGAGGTGAAGGAATGACACATAGAACTGGATGTTGTATCAGTGACTGAACAGTGATGTAAACTCCAGTGATGGAAGAAAAGCAGTTAGAATCATGTTAATGCAATTGTAAGAACTCACACTGTGACGGTAGAAAGGGTCTACTTTTGTAGGGTATTTGTCAAACTGTAAAAGGATTGAAATACAAACTCATTACATTACATGTGTCAGGAGGGGAGAAGATAACACACAATTTTTTTTTTCATTTCATGAAGTTTTGAATTTTTTTTAAAAAGTTCCTATCAGTTTTTATAGATATTTTATAGATATTGATGGGGTTTAGAAGGATGATAAACTCAAGATGGTAGCCACAACCCACCTTTTTTAATGTGTATTTCATGAAGCACATAAAACAAAAAAGAACAGGGCTGCAATTGCCAGTTGTGGTCACTGTTGTGATTTTTTTTTTTTAATGCTTCACACACATACAAACCCAACATAAGATGCCCCTCAATATAAACCACAGCGGAAAACTTAAAAAGAACAAAAACAAAACAAGTCCCTGGAAATTAAGAAGGATCAAGAACCAGCAGTTATAAAGCAAAATAGATCAAGGAAAACACAGGTAACAAAATTTCGGGTAAAACAAGCAAGGATTAGACAATCTGTTGCTCTCGTACCTTGTCATCTTAACCCTCACTCATCATTTTACAGCTTCTTTATTTTTTGCTGGATTTGGTTTACGAAGACAGTGAGTAGGATTTTTTTTAAAAAAATAATAATAATAAAAGTGATAAAAGTAGTACAGATAATCCTCGACTTACAGTAGTTCATTTAGTGACCATTCGAAGTTACAATGGCACTGAAAAAAGTGACTTATGACCTTTTCCCACACTTACGACCGCTGCAGCATCCCCATGATCACATGATCAAAATTCAGATGCTTGACAACTGACTCAGATTTATGACGGTTGCAGTGGGGTCCCGGGGTCCTGTGTTCCCCTTTTATAATCTTCTGACAAGCAAAATTAATGGGGAAGCCAGATTTACTTAACAACCATGTTACTAACTTACCAACTGCAGTGATCCATTTAACAACTGTGGCAAGAACGGTCGTAAAATGGGGCAAAATCCATTTAACAAGTGTCACTTAACCATAAAAATTTTGGGTTCAATTATGGTCGTAAGTCGAGGACTCCCTGTAGTAATAATGGTGAGATTCAAAATTCTACCCAGCCTGGTAACATTTACTTCACATTTCTACCTCACATTTCTCAGTTATCTCTGTGATAGTTCACACTTACCCAAATGGAGTTTCTGATCAGAGTGATCGAGATTATTTATATTAATTTAAATTTAATAATTAATAATTTAAATTTAATAATTTATTAAACATGTACACTGCTCGACTCTCGACAATAAAATGATAGAGATAGACATAGAGATAGATTAGGCCTAAATATAGAAATACTACAATATTGTAATACTGTAAATAAAGTCAAGCGTAAGAAAGAACACTGACAACTCACTACTTTCTTTCCCCCAGTGGTTCAATTTTATTTAAATCTTTATTTAAAGCAATAAAGATGTGATGCCAGCGGACTCAAGTTATTTTTCCATAGGTCTTTTCTTGGAATTGCCATCAGTTCATTCATTCCCTTTATTCAAAGACACTAGATGACATCATTGCCAAATTGTTGCATTCCCGTGTTTTCTTTATTTTTTTTACCAAGTCTGAATTGTGGGATTGCAATAAACATAACAGTGGCCTCAAGGTGGGATATATGAAATTGGGGCGTTTACACCTTTAATTAAAAGGTTCCAGGTATAATTTTGATCTATCCGTTGTGGGTAGATGGTTACTGATGAGCTCACACCTTTTTAGTCAATTTAAATATCGTAGGACAAAACCAGATTGATGGCCAAAATCCAGATGGCCACAAGATGGCAGCAGATATAGAAAATATTAGTTCTTGGCTGCCCTCTAAGTGATTGTCCAAACACTTGCAAGCCAAATAGCCCTAAAATATTAGTTACCTAATGCTTGCCTTGTCAACATGTACTACTATTACCATTACAATATGATAAATACCTCTATTTTGTTTTAAAAGAAAGGCACTCATTAAAGGCTGCCTCTCACTTACAGCAAATAGAAACAAGGGAAATATTAAGCTGCTGAATAAATAGCCAGAAATTTCATACAGAAAACTTTCAATAGACATCAAAAATGGAACTGGTTCAATGAGTTTTTCCTCATGCTCATTATCAGAGAAGCTAGAAATACATAGGGTATAATTTAGCTATGTGAGCAATTGAAACTTCAGCCCTGGAACCAAATTACTGCTGTAAAATATCAAGGCAATTCTATAGGGCATTTGTTATAGTGTTACCCTAATTGTCCTTAGATGGTTTACTTGTTTTAATGGTTGCATTACTTGTACTTTTGGTTTTCATTCTCTATTCATCACCCAAATCCACAATTGTGGGATTATATAATATTAATTATATCTTTTTTTTTGCACATAAGTGTGACTGATGTTCTCATGATTGCAAAAACGAAAAGTTAAATTACCTATTAAATTAGGAGTACCAGATCTGGGCTGCCGAATCTATATACATGGGGTCCCTCTACCCCAAGACCCTTCCCCATTGCAAAGGGGAACTGTCCAGAGGGTCCCAAATGCCTTTCAGTCTTTTTTCCCCTGAGTCCACAAACATCATTGCTGTTGTGATTATTATTTGTAGCTGTCACAATATTACTTTGTAAGAAAAGAAGGCTGCGCGCTACTTATCCTCACATTTCTGCCTGGATTACGCACCATGGGAGGTGCTGGCGTTGGCATGATGGCTGTTGGCGGGATGGCGTGAGGAAAAGGCGTGAAGGTGTGCTGGTGCGTGTGTTGGTGTGTGTGCTGGTGTTGGTGCTGGTGTTGATGGAACTCCGTCCTCAAGTAGGGTGGTGGGCCCAGCGAGGCGCCACGATCGGCGCTCTGGGAAGCCAGAAAGCGAGTGTTCAGCTCCTGGCGGAGAAGATCTTGCTCTGGAAAGGAAGACAACATCATGAAAGTCTCTCCTTTCTTTCTTTCATACAGGGGTCTTCAAACTTGACAGCTTTAAGACTTGTGGACTTCAACTCCCAGAATTCCTCCTCCAGTCATGTTAGCTCAGGAATTCTGGGAGGTGAAATCCACAAGTCTTAAACTTGCCAAGTTTGAAGACCCTTGTTCTACTGTCACCTCTACCACCAACCCTGCCAACTACAATATACTGTGGATTCCCTTTGACCTCAACTCCAGCTCCTATCACAGGCCCACTCCTGGATCCAATGCTATCAATTCACAATTGCACTCCATTATCCCCTCCTTCCTCTGCCCATCTAGTAGAATTTAAGTGGCTTGATATTTAAAATGGAACTTTTTCTTTATTGAACTTTCTATAGCTTAAATGTTCTAGGGGCATATGTACGCATTCTGTAAGATTAGTTTAACATGGATGTATACTGCTCTGTTTCTAAAGACCCTACTTCTATTTTAGAGTTAAGAATAGGACAAAAGAAACTATTTTTAACCATTCTTAAAGCTGACTTTGGTCCCTTCTCTGGCTTCTAGCATCTACTCTTCTGAGTAGATTCAATCCTATTGCTCAGTATTTTTATTCATTTTTTTTTTAATCATGCCCTACTCTACCGTTCCTCAGTGTCTTCCTGTGATTTACCTTTGAACAGAATAATACTGCCCAGTCCATGTCAGGATGACCAGCCATGGTGCTGTTGTCCATTATGGGTTGCAGTTATCACTTTCTATCAGTGTTCCCCTTTTGTTTCCCAAAATTCCCCTGATTTTTAAGATTCTGCTCTTTTTCTTTTGGCCAACTCAACAGCTCCTCTTTCTGTCACCTATCGTGAAGTCTTCCTTTGAGAAACTAAACTAACTTCTACTTCTAGTCTGGCAGCTTACTGGAATAAAGAGTTGTTTGCAATAGCCGCATTATAGAATGGTAAGAAGTTATGAACAATAGGATTAAGGCCACCACCATACCCACTTTTGTCTATGTTGGTACTGGCCCCAATCACATCACAGAAATGTGATTGTGACTTCCTTTTTTTTTTTTTTTGGAAAGGCTTACATAATTCAGAAGAAGGCCACTTCCCAACTGACAGAGTAGCCTTCTATCATGTATTTCCAGCACGTGAAGAGAATTCAATAAAATACCTGTAAAGCAAAGGAACAGCTAATTTACAATTAATTTTAATAGTAAAAATAATTTATAAGATAATTAAATAAAGAGGCATTTATGGGCTATGCAGTGAAGGTGCATTATTGCCATTTATTAGGTTGCAAAAGAACTTTTTTTCAGAATTGGCTTTTAATTAAACACCTAAAGATTTCAACTCTTTAATTAAAGCACAAGTCTAGTATCCATTAAATCTTCATAGCCTTACCTTACAATACTGGAGAGGTTTCAATATATTGCCTTTCTCTGGTTCTTTGCTCTTCCAACAAACACATATGTTTACTGTCTTGATACACAGTACAACACTGCACCTTTATGCTCATTAACTTGGAATGATTAACAAGGATAAAAGCAGACTGGAAATAAGTTTGGATATATCTTTGCCCAATTTGAATAAAATTGCCTTGAAGCAAGTTCATTTTGAAGATTTAGCATAGTAATCAGTTTGTTATAAAGTAGACATTGTAGCATCTAAAGGCATGATTAAAAAAAACAGATTGGGAGAACTGACAAAAATTAGCTAGTGGCTAAAACACTGGTAGATTGCCCCTATGCCAACTGTTAAAAAAAAATCCCAGGACATAAATATAGGTAGTCCTCTACTTACCACCACAATTGAGCCCAAAATTAATGTTGCAAAGTAAGAAATTTTTTAGGTGAGTTTTGCCCCATTTTATGATTGTTCTTGTCACATTTGTTAAGTGAATCACTGCAGTTGTTAAATTAGTAACATGGTTGTAAGTGAATCTGGTTTCCCCACTGACTTTGCTTATCAGAGGGTCGCAAAATGGGATCACATAACTCTGGAACACTGGAACCATCATAAATATGAGTCAGTTGTCAAACATCCAAATGTAAACCATGTGACCATGGGGATGTTGTAATGGTCATAAGTGTGAAAAATGGTCATAAATCAATGTTTTCAGTGCTGTTATAACATTGAAAGGTCACTAAATGAACTGTTGTAAGTCAAGGACTACCTGTATCCTAGGTAGTTACAGTAATATGTAACAAAAATATAATTTCTATTATTCTATCAATGACTCGTAAGTACCAGCTAATAGACTACAAAATCTGAGAGCATTTAATTTATTTCACTTTGCAAAATAAATTGATAAATGCTATTATTGGCAAAACAAGTGCTATCCACACTTAGGTAATATTCACAAACCATACCATATTTTATATACAAATGTATAGTTTTATCTTTATAAATATTTAAATATATACCTTTTATAAATATATAAATATTTATATTTTACTTCATCAGATATTATGTTGTAGATGTGCTACTTATGAGCTTACTTGAACAAGCCAACATTTAAAATCTACAGCAATCCAGCTTTAAACTGTATGTTTGATTTCATTTTCTATCGTCTGGTCATGTGAGTCTAAGTGCAGTATCCTTTGGAACCTATATTTTCACCTTAGAGAGAACAAATTATAACTGCAGAATCAATGGATTGTATTGTCCTTCAAGTGTGATTCTAATTTATTAGCCAATTTAGATATCAAATCAAGCATACTCAATTTAAGTTAACCATAGTCTGATATATCAGCAGTAAACCAGAATGCATGTAACATCTATGCTAATTTCAATGATTCTCAGTCTAATTCAAAAATCCTTGTGGGAGAGATCAGTTCAGATCTCTTTTATATGGGATGTGTCACTACCATCTATTGTCAAGGTAAGGGTGGGAGGAGACATATATTATATATAGAGAAATCATGCCTACCATTCCTTGTACCTACATAAGCATTTTTTTACTTATGTGGATTGTAAAATGAAACACAACTTTCTTTGATAATACATTTCCCTTCAGCCTTCTAATGACACAGATTCTTTCAGAAATTTGGAAAGACAGGGGGAGAAAAAGATGGCATACTTTTTTGATGTAATTTTCCAAGATCATTAGTGCACAGAATTCTGGTATTCAAGATTAATAATACATGATAGAGTTTATATTATGTATTAAATAAAATAACCAACTAAAATAATCAATAATGCATAACATGCATCTAGATTCTTTTGACAAAATTTAAATAGGACTTGGTAGCTAATCGCAAAGGCTTAGCCCAAAACTATAAACTGTTATTCTTGCACTAAAATATTTATCGAGAGGATTTCTTGATTTTTTGTTACTTTTGTTAACAAAAGTATCCCCATTTTTTGTATTTTATCAGCCTGATCCGAGGCATTTTCTGGAACCACTCTACACAAAGGGAAGTCACCAGTGATCTTCCCCTTCTGGTTATCTTCTAGATTTAAAATTGGGCAGGCTTCATCATGGGATCTTCCATGATTAACTCTATACATAGGTAAGTGGCAGGGAGTTTTTCATGGTGACCTCCTGGCTCTGGAATGCCCTCCTTAGGGAGACTTGACGGCTGCAGGAAAGAAAGCAGATTTGGTGTCATATTTAACATATGCAAACTCAGTTTAAATTGGTTTTAGATTATTTCCTTGTTTCCTAGCTGAATGAGTGCTATGCCTCTGCTGTCATAATTGCATTTTCATGCCATGCGTGGATTATGAAGATTGAATAGTTGTCACTGGTGCCAGAATGAAAGAATACAATGCTGTTACCAAGGGATAATTCTTACTGTATTATTCCTGTATTGTTGTTATTCATGCTTTTTATTCTATGCCAGTTTGAGCCCTATTGTGAAATAGTATCTAAATTATATTTTTAAAAAACCAAGTAAATCCTATTGAATTTTTTTCATATGGTATCATGTATATCTCTACAGATGAAGGACTGGTTCAGAAGTGGATAAGATAGAAAAAAATTGAAAAGAAGGTCGTTTCTGGGTGGATAAATACAGGGTTCAATTTGAGTCAGAAGTAGAGATTCTGTGCTCCTTCAAATGTTGCTGAATCATAAATCCTGGAGGCCCTAATCAGTATAGTAACTGTGGGATTACTGGGAGCTATATAAAGTCATTTCTGGAGATCTACAGTATATAATTCCTTTCCTCAGTACTGAGGCTACGTGTCAGAATTAAAGAGAACTGGAAAAATGTCATTTCTACTGAAAACCCACAAGCCTTTCACAAATCTCATCTCATACTGTCACATTACTTATTGGGATAAACATTGCAAGAATTCAAGTGTGCTGGCCAGAGAGACATTGCATTTATTATCATCCTGCTGGCTGTCTAGATACAAGCACAGATATTGCATTGTATCAAAGTCAACAGAAAGAGGGCATTCAGAGATATAGTTCATTGCCTTTTGGTCTGCCACCAGCAAAGTGACAGCACAGAGGCTATTTATCGTTGCAAGCCCCAAAATAAGTGCAGCATTATTGCTATATTATTTCCTAGTCAGCTGCTTTTTAATATTCCAAGCACGTCCAAGAAATCCTATCAGGACAAATTATAAGTGATGAAAAACCAATTAGTTTCCTGTACCACCCAGTACAAGTAAAGCCAGGATAAACCAGAACTGTATTATTCATCACTATATAAAAAGATTGTACAAGGAGGACCTTAAATGATTTAAAATATCATTTGGATACTCAAATGCATGGACCAGGACCTCTTAAAATCATCAAGTAAAAGAAATAAAAAGGCCATCAAGCAGTGAAGACTTTACTTATTTTTTATTCTAGTAGAAACTAAGATTTCTACAATTTGATGCTTGCCCACAATATGGCATTCCAATTCCACATAATTGCCAACCACCACAACCATGATGGTTTGTGACTTTGGAATTGTAATCTACAGTATATAATTAAACTGCTGCCCGATGTGCTACATAGCATGGGAGGATCTAATGCTAATTCCAACATATCAGAAGAGCATCTGTTTTGGAAGGCTCATTAGACAGATAGCAAAATTTACAAGCTCAACTGTAACACCAAAAAGAACTTGACCCATTACAGAAACTATGATCTCTTTCACTGAAAACTTTTTAGACAAAGTGATCAAACACTTCCACTACAATAGGATGCACCTTTTGGCTTAACTAATAATTCTATCTTCTTCTTAAATCAAAATAGGGAAATAAAGTATCAAAAGCAAACTTACTTTCAGCAGAGCCAAGAAATGTAATCTTATTTCTGTCTTATTAGGGCTACTTTTAGCATAGAAGTTCTAAAAAAGGACACTATGTTAAAGGCTATTCTGCATAAATATTCTTCATACAGAAGCACTCTAATGTTAAAATGACAAGGTTCAGAGAGAACAGTCATAGAAGACTGAACACAGTTGAAAACTCCTGAACACAAATATCTCTGTAATAATGTAATGAGTTCTTTTCCCAGGGTAAATCATGCTTCATCAACCTGCAAGAAGAGTATTCGAAGGTATCTAGAATCTATTTTTTAATATGATGTACAAAGACATCGTAGTAATGCTACATAAGTACGTCTCTGAAAACTGTATCCATGCAAAGTTTCCAATCTATAAATTAACAGTATTCTAATTATTGATCAGAATAGTTTAAATTATTACTTTTCTATTTTGGCCTTTCTTTCATATGTACTGGGAAATACTCAGTTTTCTTCATCTAAATTATTTGTTTGTCTGTTTAGTTTTTACTGGCATAATAGTCTGGAAGAAAACAAAAGGAATGGATTTGATTCATAATCTGTTAGATACTGTTGTTAGAACCTGTTAGATAAGTACTGTTAGATACTGAGGGAGATGGATGGTTAAGAAATACTAAATAAATGAATGAATGAACAAATAGGGGGGAAGGAAGCAACAAGCAAGCATAACCTTTGGGATGGACAACCAAGTAACAAGTAAGTAATCCTAACAGATGCAGACAATTAGTTAAGTAGCTTAGCACCTCAGGAGGAAGTGTCTAGCAACCCTAGACAAGTGAAGATGAATTACAAAAGATTACCAGAATGAGAAGCATAATGAATTTATATTATTTATCATTCCTGCTACAGTCTATAAGTGCTATAATATAATTAAACACATAGTTGTATTTGTATTGTTAACATAGAAAAGTCAAGCTATAGAGTAGCAAAAATAAAGAGTGGGAGAGTAATATGACTTCGAAAAGAAATTACAGAAATTTAGTTCTCACCCAATGTTTGGGTAAGCCAATGCAAGGATAGAATATCAAGTACTAGCTGATTACCCGGCTTTGCTCGGGGTTTTTTTTTTTTAAGGGAAGTATCTTGTGCCAGCATGCCCTGTTGG
>JANHJO010003706.1:25644-42456 GCA_032468235.1 Pseudoxyrhopus heterurus | reverse complement strand
TCTGGGGTGGTGAAGGAATGTCACACCCAAATGAGCTTTTGACTCTGGGACTTCCCAATCAAATACCTTTATTTGTGCTACCACCCTTTATTTGAACCTGTTTAAACAAGAAAAACATCTTTCTTAAGCTAAATAGACATTTTCTGTATAGGGGCTATAGTTATAAACTATATCTAATCAGTCAAAAAAATATTGCATAGCCAGGATATCATTCTCTTTATATCAGTAATGAAAGTGAAGAGCCTTTGAACTTTAGTTTCAGAATTTTATATCAACTTAGATTTTGTTTAAGATGTGCTTCTCCTTTTTATACCATTATATTTTTCACTTTTCCAGCTACAATAACCGTAGCATTTTAATGACTTTCTCTTGCTTTCCATTTCATTGTATAGCTAACCATGCTTTCCTTTCAAATTGTTTTAATTGCCTTTTTCTCTTGCTTCAAACAGCTGAATTTCTTTCAGCCCATCTGTTTTGGGAAGGTCACATTCCAGGCTTGTGAATGGCATTCTATAATTGGAAGCTATGACAGGTCTTAGCATCAGTTATTTTTGCATACACCTAATTTCCCCCCCTCTTCCCATCCCAAACTATAATCAGAAATAGCCTATCAGCATTTGAACAAGTTAGTACTTCGTGATGGCAAGTGTAAAACAGGTGTATTTTCTTTCTCCATATCAGCTTCCTGTTTGTTGACTCTGTTGTCACCCTTCCTTCAAGGCTTTAAACTGACAGTTTGCATTAAATAAGACTGTGATGGGGAAGCTTTAAAAATGAGGGCCAGATACTTTCAAAGGGAAAAAAAGTTTGTCAACAGCTGACTGATTTCAGCAAGTTCTTCCATTCTCTCTGTAAGAGCCATAGTGCCATACATTTAGTACATACTTTAATTGTATTTCCTTTAATGGAACAACATATTGAAGTGATATTATAGGTTTGTATATTAAGAATCTCTCAAATGTTACAGGTAATACTTTATGTTGAACTTTATTTATGCTTAATGCCCTTTTAAATTTCATCCCAATAACCACAACAGCTATACTTGTCTTCATGCTTATGGCAAATCCCCAACATATTTATACATAAACAAGTTTTCAGATAACCTGCACATGTATATCTACATCATATTATCATATTTTAATAAGAGTCATAGATTTATAGTTACAAGGGATCTTGCTAAATGAATAGTTTGCTATGCAATATTGCTGTTGTTGTTAGTTGCGAAGTCATGTCCGACCCATCGATGCAATATATAACTTCAGTATTGCTGACTGTGGCCATTATATTTATGTCATTTGCACTGTTACCAAATCTTGCTGTCAGATTATTGTCACTCCTGCCATATATCAAATAAATTATAATCTCAACCAATGACCAACCAATCATCTACAACCAATATTTATTTATTAAACATTTATGACTACATCACAAATAAAAATAAAATCACATAGTAAAAATGAACAACTAAAGCTAATATAATTCATCTTCTGTCACAATAGAGGAATGTGAATAACTATCACCTGTGTAACTATCCTGCTGATTTATAGTTCAAATGTTACTGCAATGCAATTTAAAGCAAAAAAAAAAAAGTGTAATAAGAGTATGGTAGACTTGCTACAATAAATTTGCTATGACTTCACAAAACAGGATTCTCATGACACTGCACAATTTTGGCATCTGAAAATATCCTACAGATAAATGTCTATGGAGATTCTCAGTCATCCAGGTCATGGTTGTCCCAAAGGTCTTTTTTTTAAAGGCAACTGGAAAAACAAAGTCCAGTTACCTTTTGAAAAAGCACCTTTGGGACATCCTACAAATAAGATTTACCATTTTTGCCAAAGTCATTGCTACTACTATTGAAGCCAAAGGGCTTCATTTCACAAAATACACATTTCTTTGCACCTAATGGAGTCTGGAAGAAAGCTGCATGCCAAGAAATTGTGAAAATAAATGGAATAACAACTTAAAGTGAATAACAACTATTTGTTTAGGAGTCAGCCGCTGTAATGAATGAAAACCAGTTGTGCCAATATTCCTTGGCAGAATTGCATGTCTTAGCTCAAGTATTACTTAATCAGTCATATATACCAAAGTTCCTCTCATGGAACCTTTTGTGTGTGTTTTATGAAGAGAACCAAAAAAGCTACTAGAAAGGTAAGGCATTATCAATCTGGAATTTATTTATTTTTTTGTATTTCTGAACTTCCCATCTCCCTTAAATTGGGAAGTATAAAAGCATATATGAGATACAAGCGTTGAAAATAAGTGGGGAAGACATCCCAAATTAATCAAGGATGTATAAGACAATGCCTTGGGTTTTACAGTAATCCAACTATTCAAGTTGCATTGTTAATCCAGTTGAACCCTGAAGCATTATTTTCCTATTTAATCACTTGTGCATTCTTTATTGTGGTATGAATTGAAAGCTTCTTACAGAATCCTAATTTTTATTAATAGCTTTCATTCCGTTCTCATATAACTTTGATAACTTTGAAAACAAAGTTTGTGTTTGGAGGAATTGTTGCATTCAGCATCATAACATAATACAAAGCTAGGACTCAGTTTCTGTAATAAATGGTAAATAAAATATCAGGAGCTGAATGATTTGCATTAAGGATCACTCCACGGACTGTCACACACCCTTTTCAATGAGATGCTGTCATATGGAAATTTTAATCAGTATGCATTCTCTATAGTCTGATTTGTGCCCACAATCACCTCTTCTTACGTAAATAGAAAATTGGAATGCAAGGTGGTAAGACTGTGTTAAATGCATACCAATGAATCCTGGTGGGCAGAAGATCATTTGTTCTCACTAAACACACCAAAGTCCATTTTATGAATGCAATTCTCTTTTACATAGGATAAGGTGTGTTTTTCATTTATGGATTTTTAATTCAACATCTGTATATTTGTCTGATTGAGATGTCCAATAACAAAGCACACAGATTTAGTGAAATACTGTAGTTTTACTAGAAAAAGCACCACATAGTTTGCAGTTGAGATTGTGTATCCTTAGTTCAACTGTTGTGATATCACAAAAGTCTGTAAGTCATTTCTGGCAGAAAGTCTGTGTGTTGATAATATCTTTAAGGGAAACAAACTTCAACAAGATTGTTAAGAGATTGCTAACCTTATTGAACAGAAGGACTAGAGATATTGATTGAATTGTAAATCCAGCTAATGATTAGGAAGACACAGGTAACCATCAAAGGCACACAGAAAACTTCTTCTGCCAGCTAGTAATCATTCAGACCTGGGTAGCCAGATTTGGTAACCCCATGAACACAATCACACATCTGTAAAAAATATCTTGAGTAAATAGCTGACCAAAGTCATAATAGATTCCAAATGCCGTCTCATTTATTGTGCTACATTTTTTTCAGCATCACAGGTTAAGTATGATATTCACTGGTCCAGATAATAAAAAAAATACAAAAACCAGGATTTCATAAAATTATAGAAGATTTAGAAGAGCTTGTTTTTGATAAAACTGTACTACTTCTTGCTGTTGAGCAATATATTCTTTTTTAAATAGTCACCATTTGACTCTTTGTCTATTCCAGTGTTTTAAACAGTATTAATGTCAAGCTCACTGGCCTGAACTTATCCAGAACTTTTTTTTTTCTTTTTGCAGATAAGAATAGCATTGCCTTTCTCTAAATCTATCAGCCCTACAAGGTAGAACTAATCAGAAAACTGACTTCACAGAAATACTAGAACCATAGTTTTTTGAGATAGATTATAATAGTAGAATCTGATTGTGTTTTGACTTCATTCACTCTTATACCTTATTGCAGTGTTTCTCAACCTTGGCAAGTTTAAGACACTTGGTCTTCAAATCCCAGAATTCCCCAGCCAGCTATGGAATCCTGTGAGTTGTAGTTCACACATCTTTGCCAAGGTTGAGAAACACTGCCTTATTGAATCAGGGAGCAAGTAAGTCTGTTTCTTCCTATTTGTTCCAGGTTTTAAGAAATGTTTATAACCTTATTATTTCTAGAGGCTTCTTAATTTTCCCTTCAAGCCTTCTCCAGGCTTTCTACAAAAGCCCTAGTATTATGCCTATCGTTCATAATCTCTCAAAGATCATATGAAAAGACTCTAAAATGACATCCACAGGCAAATTTAAAGTAATTGGATGTAACGTAATTGGTCTGATTCTAGACATTGAAACTTGTCAATCGATTTTACTTACTATTCCACCTTTTGGATCATTATAGTGTTTTATATTTTGTATCTTAGATATGTTTTCCTACTTTAGTTTTTGGTTTATTATTTGTAAAAAAAGGAATAATTTTTCCCTTGTTTAGGCATTTTACATCATTGTTACTTAGAGCTCATACTGCTTCTCTGAGTCTTAAAGCATTTAAATACAATATGACACGTTTTTGTGTTTTTAGCTCTTTGCATTTCTTCAGTGTATTTGGATAAACATAGCAGTATTAGCAATACTTGATGAATGTTCTCTTTGGTAATTCTCTGATGAACCCATCTAATCTGTATATCCCGAAGTTAAATGCATATTAGAACACTGTCCCAGATTAAATTCTCTGAAAGTTTAAATATTTAGCACTTAAATTTTTAAAAAAACGTGTGTGGGTAAAGTTTGCTTAGAAATGCATATTTTGTGAGAATATGTGCTCAAAAATACAACCAAACCCTGGAAATTATTATGATTGGACCTCCCATAATAAACAATATGTTTTATAAAAGTTGATCGTGTCACATAAATGAGAAGAATCGTATCTACATATTTCAATCTATTTCTCAGTTAAAATTTTACAAGTATGGTTCTATATAAATATATACTGTAAAAAAGAATGCACTTATCTTCAGAGTCCAAATCATGCAATATTTGTAATTAGGCAAACCAATAAATAAAACAATATATTTATTTATTACCATGTAATCCTATGAGATTTAGATAGCCGAGGCTGCTTGTAAATAATAAACAAAAAACACATTTTGTGACAGAGCTGCAGAAAGAAAATGTCAAAATACATTTGGGGCTGTTTTGGAAAATCATATGTTTTTTATCAAAATGGGGCAAAAGGTAGACAGGAAACATACATTTACATTAATCAAAACAAACATAATGAAGATAGACGTATCCAATATTTTATCTATGCCTTATTATATGATCATGATCTCTCTGCTAATTTGATTGCAGCTGATGACATTTATAGAATGAGAAAAAAGTCATATATTAAAAGTAGTCTATTTGTATATGCTTCATTATATGTTTATTGCTTGGTAATGATCCAACATGTATTTATCCTTGACATATTGGTATTATTAAAGTTTTATGATGCATAATTAATTTCTTCTGTAATAATGCTGACAAATTATCAGTAATATGGCAATAATTACAGTTGAGGCATATGGCATGCCAAGCAGAAGAGGCTTTAAATGCTTTCAGGTGTGTTGACAGAAAGAGGCAAACAATACCCTAAGTCCGTTCTAAAGAATGACAACTGCTAAGTGCTGCACTGAAACCAGTCTAAGATACAATTATAAAACTATGAACATTAGTTTGCAACTTAGTTAACAGTAAGCTATCACATTATTTCCAAGCCTGCTGCTAGATCAGATATGTACCAAAACCATTTGAAATAAAAGAATAGCTGGTAACTGCTTGATTCACACTAAATTATTGTGTAGCTTGTTTTGTTTGGGCTGAGCCTGATGAGTAAACCCAGCAATTGTTATCTTTAAATGGTGTATTGAACTAGCAATATAATATAGGCCTGGTTTATTCATAAAGCATCCTATTTACAGATTCTACTTGTGATCTATTAATCCATATATTTTAAATTCATTATTTGCAAGTGGACATTTAATGCTGTAAAGCACTATTCAGCATAAGTTTGCTGAATTCAATTTGAGAGAATTTAAATGCAAGAAAGAATAAGATTCCTGCTCTTTCAATCATTCACTCAGTGTTGTAGCTTTCAGTTTGGTACATAAAAGGGATTATTAAAAACTGTGATATAATCACATAGATATAAATACACATCTTTAAGCCAATATATTCTTTTGGCCATAAAGAATACTAAAGAAGGGGAACCATAAAATTATCTATGGAAGCCATGACTTCTTCATTTGGTCAATGTATATAAGCAAGTCTCGATAGTTCTCTATTAATAGCATTTTCTTTTGATTCCTGTTTCTGAACAAGAGTTGTACTTGATCTCATAAATGGCCCCTGTCAAATCTATAATTTTATTGCAAATTAATCCTTAAGTGCTTCCAAAATTTCAGTATTATGGTTCTGTAAAAATTAATAAACTTATTTTATAGAGTGAGATAGTGCTAGATACTCCTAAATTATGATGCAATCTCCCAAACAGCATATTGGATGATCTCTTTAATATGTTCTAAGCACAGACTTAGAAACCTCCCTTATCCTATACCACCTCATAAAGGATGAAAGAAAATGTTGAATTTTTCTACATTTCTGAAATTATATCATAATCTTTATCTTTTATCGTAATTCCTTTGATTGTTGTGAGACGCCTAGAGTTGCTGGGAATCAGGAATCTTACAAGTTTAATAAATTATTATTCTTGCTATTGTTATTGTAATGGTGGCATTTTTCTACTAAATTTTCAACATGGTATTGTGATATGTGAATGTGTATCTGTGAAGTAAGAAATCCAATTAACTAAAGGAACAAATGAATAAAATCATTCTGGTAACTATTATAGAGGGTAACATAATATTTCATCAAACAGAGTGAAAATCTATCCTTCTGATGGTATAGCTGTGAATAAAAAATTGTAAAGCAGACTTTGAAGAAATAAACCAGAATTTATAGAAGCTGGTACAAATCCATTTCTCAATAGGAAAAAGGCATGAAATCTAGATATTATAAATGCTGTAATTATTACAGTGTTTTGCCTGTTGTAGCCAGACAAAGTTGGAATGAATGCCCACTAGAAGACAACAGATAAATTAAAAAGAAAGAAAGAAACACTTTACTGCGATCTATTTATCATCTGAATTTCTGCAGGCTGGACCTGATAGTCCTATTGGGATGAATGGTTCCTGAGAGTGCATATATATATAGGGATTCACAAATATCAGGCTATCAAATTGTAAAACCTAGTTCAACTATGCAAGAATCCCATTTTAGAAAAAACCAACAATTTTCTGTATAGATTACGTTTGTGGAGTCCTTAATGCTTTCTGAGCTTGATTTTTTGCTTGCAGATGTTTCATTACCTAACTAGGTAACACCAACAGTGCTCTGTTTAGTTTGCTGTGGTATTAATTTTAGAAGATTTGGTCAAAGCAATTGAACAACTTGCTTCCAGAAGTTGTGGAACAACTCTCTTTCAGATGTTATGAATGCTCCAAAACTGGAAGTTTTTAAGAAGAGATAGGACAACCATTTGTCTGAAATGGTATAGGGTTTCTTGGCTGACCAGGGGATTGGACTAGAAGACCTCGAAGGCCCCTTCCAACTCTGTTATTGTAAATATCACAAAAGCTATACTACTAATAGGCAATTATTTGGTCCTTGTGTGCACTTTTGGAGCATGTCATGATCTTATACCATTGAAAAGGAGGGTTGCTTATTCACAAAATGAAAGTCCTGTCAGGTATAATAAAACTCACATTACCTAAACACAAAAGATGGGACTATTTTTACCACCACTAACATATTCCCATATCCCCCAGTTATCATCTTGGCTCCCTTTCTGAGAAAACAGCATACTTTCCAGCAAGCAGAATGCTTTATTGTATAGTATTTTCTAATAAAATTTGGATTGCAAGACAATGCTCAATCAGGGTGACTACAGGACATATCAAATATACAAGATGGTGATATGACATGATGCCCACATCTTGCACATATCTATTACCCACAGATGCCATTGGGGCTAATTGT
This sequence comes from Pseudoxyrhopus heterurus, assembly GCA_032468235.1. NCBI lineage: Eukaryota > Metazoa > Chordata > Lepidosauria > Squamata > Pseudoxyrhopus > Pseudoxyrhopus heterurus. Next base: position 34,556 of record JANHJO010003706.1, on the reverse strand, counting down.
TCAGCACATCATTTTCCCATTTTCCCCTTTCCTTCCCCTGCCTAAATCCTTTCCTTGCTCACTTGCTTACTCAAGCCAAGATTGGCATGAGCAGGACAGCGTATCATATCAGGCAATAAATGCTCTTGGATTGTTTCCCAAAACAGTTCTCAAAACATCCTCAAATGTGAGATCAAGGACCTGGTTTGCATATAATTGAGAATATTCTCATTTTAAAATAAAATCTGACATTATTTTTGCCTCTGGAGACCTGTGTTTGTGGGTGTGGTGAGGAAGGGAATATGATAGGTTGCTATAGCTGAAACAACAAAAAATATTGTGGCTCTTTAACAGCTATTATAACATAAACTTCAAACTACATTCCACTTTATCAGATTGCAGGGAGGAAATCCAAAGAGAGGAATATGTTAACATAATGTAATTGTCTGCATGTGAGGGAAGCAGGGAAAGAAAATAATAAAAGAAAGCAGAAAGAACTGGAAAGCAGGAGGTGCAGATAATGATAATTAGCTATTGATAGCAGCCATTTGCAAAATTGGAGTTGGATGCATCTCAAGTATTCTTGCACTAATAATCTTGTGATAAAAACTGAATCAAAAACTGCAAGGACAGAATTATGAACAAGTGTTCCAATCAGACTTCTTGGGAGGTTTCAGCAACCTTTTCTGCAAAATATTAATGAGTCAAAGCTGTGGTTTTCTGACATTCTGTCCTCCCTGTCTGACTTCATTTAACGTTAATTTCTGTCTTATTGTGAGATGGAAGCCAGCAGCCATTGTGAACAGCATGCACATATGCACTTTAATATTTGTGGTGAATCATGCCTGTGCCAAGTTAAAATGAATCAAACATGAATGAGGGAGGCCTGGCAAGGGAATAACAAACAAAAAATTAACAAGAATAATTGCAAATTGAAAACCATATGCTGCGTAGGCTACATAGGAAAGAGTTTGAAAACCAGGGTGAATCACTAGTGTTTTAAAAATTTCTTCAGTAGCGTATGAGTCTAAAATAGAAAGGTAGGAAATAAGTTCTCTTAGGAACTAGGGTCTCTTTTACTGTATTACTGTACTACTATCCTGAGCCTTAAATTTCCAGATAGGAACTGAAGAAACTACTGGTTAAGCAGTGAAATATTTGAAACAAAAAATAGAAGTACAGTTGCCATGATTTAACACTGAAAATCTTTATCGACATATTCCACCAAAGACGTTTTAGTGGAACCTGTTTCAGAAAATCATAAGAGCTAAGTCATGGGTGTCAAACGTGCCGCGTCACATTGCCGTCACATGACATTTTATGATGTTTTTCCCATTCAGGGAGCTGGGGTGGCCATGGCCTGCACATGACGCATCCAGCCCGCGGGCCACCAGTTTGACACCCCTGACCTAAGTGAGAATCCTACATTAGCAGGAGCTGAGATAGTCACTTCCTCCTCACAACTCTCTTCCACATTGTATCAAAACAATAATGTATGCATACATAGCATCAATGACCCAGATATGCCTCACCATTCTACTTTTCTTCTCTCCAGAATACGCCAATGATGAAAAGAAAGACATGATAATCATTGTATTCCAGTGATTCACACTGCCTTATATATACTTGATTTTAATCTGAAACACCTAGCCATGGTGGTGCAGTGGTTAAAATGCAGTATGGCAGGCTAACTTACTGATCACTGCCAGAAGTTCAATTTTGACTGGCACAAGGTTGATTCAGCCTTCCAACCTTCTGAGATTGGTAAAATGAGGATCCAGATTGAACATGCTGATTCTGTAAACTTCTTAGAGAGGTCTGTAAAGCACTATGAAGTAGTATATAAGTCTAAGTGCTATTGCTATTTCCATTTAGTCATTAAACTTGGCTTAATCACTTGCACAAGACTGAGAGGATAAATTGTATGCTGGAAAAAAACCCATATTCTGCCACATTCAGATGCTTAGAAAAATGTTGGGATACAAAAACGATAGATCCTTTTGTTAGCCCAACCCAGCTAGCAGCTCTAAAACAGGGTAGACAACATTTAGTGTCCAGGGCCTGCCTTAAATATTTGACAGTAAATGGGGAATACATTGGGAATATTAATGACCAGCATTCTGTAGGAAATTGGGAACAGGATTTTCTTCCTTTTTTTAGCAATAGCAATAGTATTTAGATTATGTACCTATAGCTTTAGAGCACTCTCTGGGTGGTGTATAATGTTGAAGCATTCCTACTCCCAAGTCTTTTAGCTATACAATTTGGAATGAACACCCTTTGAATGGTATAGGAGTAGGAATGGATTTCCAGAGAAAAAATTGCAGACTGCAGGAACCAGGAGCACTACTCAGGTGACTCTGAGGACACAGATAAATCCTCAAGTGCTTCAACGACCCTCTAAAAGGATGCAAATGTCCAGATGTCTGCAAGGAATATAAACCCTTCCATTCTTCACTATCCTGTCAGAACTGAAGAAACTCTTTGGATGAGAAGTGAAATGTTTTCAAAGAAAAAACAAGTCCAATTGCCTCCAGAAAAAGCACCTTTGGGACAACCATGACCTGGATGGCTGAGAATCTCTACAGATAGAAGGCTGAGTCAACCTTGAGCCCCCATTAGGATTGAACTCCAGGCTGTGGACAGAAATTGTCTGCAATACTGCACTTTAACCACTGTGCCACCAAGGCTCTTTTTTTCCTGATTCCTCTGGGAGAATTCTGACTAAATTAGGAAACCACACAATTTGTTTTTCAGCAATCATCAATAAAATTAAATACAAAGTGTTATGCATTGTATATAGTATACATAGTTTCATTTGCAGTTCTCAGTCTGGTCCTGTGTATTGTATATAGCATACATAGTTTCAGTTGAAGTTCTCAGTCTGGTCCTCTGGTGGAGTGGGAGGATACTTTCTCCTGATTGGTTGTCTGGCTGAGAAGTTTCCTATAAAAGGAGCTCTGTCAGCCAGGGATTTGAGTTACAGTTGCCCTACAGGCAGTCTTGAATAAAGAGCTGTAAGAGGTCACTCTGGCCTAGCTTCCATTCTTCACCCAGAATTGAACACATGACATGACAGCAGTATTTGAGGGGCTGCCCCAAAGAAATGGGGGTCAACCGATTTTCTAAAGCACCTGAAGGCAGGACAAGAAACAACGGATGGAAGTTAATGAAGGAGAGAAGCAACCTGGAACTAAGGAGAAATTTCCTGACAGGGAGGACAATGAACCAGTGGAATGGAAGTTGCCTCCAGAAGTTGTGGTGCTCCAACACTGGAGGTTTTTAAGAAGAGATTGGACAACCGTTTGTCTGAAACGGTAGAGGATGGGTGCTTGAGCAGTGGACTGGGAGACCTCCAAGATCCCTCCCAACTCGGTTCTGATTGAATAGTGCTACTCTATGGCAAGATCAAGCCTCCCTTGATGATTTATCACATTAGAAATTACACCGCTGTGAAGTGGCCAGACACTGCCTTGGCAAGGAGCTTGATGTCGTCAAATTCTGTTTTATTTTAGGATATTGTACACTGTTTTCCTCCTCTGGCAGCTCCCGTGTGCAGCCACTTTTTACTGGGAGGGAGAGAGCAAAGAGCCATCTGAGTGACACAAAACCCAGGCGACGTGGCAGCCTTGATCCGCCATTGTGTGGGTGTGGAGCTGTGGGGCTGAGCGTGGGGGGGGGAGGACTCGGCAAAGCAGCTTCAAAGGAAGGATTCTCTTGAAGCAAAGCACCTTTTTGAAGTTTTGCTCAGCTGTATCTCAACGAAGAGCCATTGTTCCAGCTGAAAATGTCAAGGAGCCTCCATCCCGGGAAATACTCATTCCAGCGGAAAAGTTCAGCTATGCAAAAAAGCTGAAGCTAAGCGGAGAAATGCAGAGTTTACACTCCAAGCACTCAAAGTCTCCCTCGCCCTGTCTTTCACTCCTACATATCGTGTCAAGCATTTAATTGATCTCAGATCACTTTTCCTTTCCCTCTTCGTGGTTTTTCCTCCCCACCGATTCACCCCCAAACGTTTATACCCCAGATAGATTGGGATTTTGCTAGGCAAGGCATCGAGCCTCCGATGCCGCCTTTTATTCACGAGACCAAACATTTCCATGCAACGGGAGGGACACCCTGGTTGGGTCTCTGAAGGCTCAAGAACACAACAGGTTCCTTCAAAGCAACACACAGCTTGACGCTTATTGTTACTGAAAGGCTCTGTGTACCAGGAAAGGAGATAAATCGATGAACGCAGGCATTTCGGAACGTGGAAAGCCATTCTTAGCTGCGCCATGTGGAACACCTGAAGGAAATATTTAGCAACCGAGGCCCATTGCTCCAGCTTTAGCTCCTGGAAGAGGTTAGATTCACTGGAAGAAGCAGGTGTGTTTTCAAATGTCGGTGTTCACACAGCAGGGTAGGTGAGTTTTGCAGAATGATTTCTATTTGTGAGCCTGTCTGATGACTGTCTGTACAGGTACACCTGGAGGATGGGAGTTGCAGACTCTGTTTTAAGAAACAGCGGGGTTCCCCCCCCACAACGCCTTTGCTTGTCTGGAAAATGTGGAGAATCGAGTTAAATGGCATTTTGAAGAACACCCTAAAAAGAATTAGGATTTTCTTTAGATAACCCTAACCCCTTGTTTCCTGGAAACTACATTTTGAATTGGGCCTTCCAAATTATGTATTCTTAGAAGCAGACTCATATATTAAAAATAGGACATTCTAGTAGTCTAGCTGTAAAATTACTAAAAGAGCATTTAAAAACCATGCGTGTCAGATCCTGGCCTCTAGATGACCTTTTGGGTGGAATGTACCAGTTATTATGAGTGTCTGAATCATCCCACATCTGATTTGAATTGTTGGTTTGATGTAATGTCAAGTCCATTTGATTTCTATTATTGTTTCTGTTCTAAGCGTTGAACCGATTCACATTTTTGAATCCATTTGAATTGTTAATCTCATAAAAATATGCATGCATCTAAACAAAAGTCCACTAATTTGTGGAATTAGTGCAAAGGCACCAGACTCAATTTGATGATTCACTTGAATTGTCTTCGCATCGGAGCTTTGAACTGAAGCTTTGCAGACTCAGTTTACTCAAAACGTTCCCACAGCCAGTTCTTCAACCACCGTGTCTTCATTTTCTGCACTGATTTATAGCTGGACAGATGGATGTACATATGGCGGATAGCCACAGTTCTGTAGGTATTTATTATTGTGCCAAAAAGCTGAGTGTCGAGGCCTTTGATACTGCTACACGTCATGCTTTAATGAAAAGTGTTCTACTACTTGTTTGAAAGAGAACAAGCCATATTTCACTCGGTAATTGAATTTCCAAACTCATCCAAACTTCTAAAACTGTAGTTATTCGAGCGTGTTGGCAGGTTCCCTTGTTATTTTATATAGAAAATGAAAAGTGGATTAAAACATCAAAAAGGCCAGAGAAATAGGAATGGCCTTACTAAAGGATTTTTTAATATGATCAGATTCTCATGTCACCAAAATATAGAGGAGAAAGTAGTTTAAAACAAGATTAACTGCCGCTACTTCCTTTAACACTGGCGTTTAGGAGATACTCACACCTGCTGTTTGACCAGTTCTGGTGCTGTGCTTCATGGTGGTTTAAGCCTAAACCAGTTTAAGAAAGTCCTGCCTGGAGGAGACATTTTGCCAGAGTCTTCCAAGGCATCTAATGTTGGTTGCAGGCTAACACATTTTCCTGTGGGACAGTTCCTGCTCCTGTGCCCGCCCACCTTTGTGTTCCATGAAATCACTTTCCTTCTGTGGAAGGATTTTAATGTTACACGCATACTTTTATAAGAAAAATAACACATGCATACACACAAAGCTGTATGTATATATCCCTTCCGATATTTGCAAATGGGCATCACATACTGCCCAGAGGCTACCATATGAGGACAAATTATGCTTTGTACAGATCGCTTGGAGGTGGGAGATACAGTATGTCCAATGTAATCTACTGGATCCCCTGCATGGATTGCCATTGTGACTATGTAGGGCAGATGGGGAGGAAGCTAGCCACCAGATTGCAAGGACACAAGCGAGTGATCAGACGGGGAGACCCGAACTCATTGATAGCCTCACACTCTAATGAACAAGGACATACATTCAATTTCGCAGCTACTAAGATTGTTGGACGGGCAGGCACAAAAACAGCCATGGGAGTCCTTGAAGCCTGGGAAACTGATTAGTCCTGATCAGAAGCCCCTGATCAGTCAGTCAACAGGACTGCTGATTTACCACCAGCCTATCAAGTACTCACTCGGAAAGCCAGGGCTTGGCAGCACAAAGAAACAACAGCCAATGATTTAATAGCCAACCATCAACACCCCAATCAATAACTGAAAAGCCACACGTAACAGGCACCGTATAAATACCACACACAGAATAGCCCAAAGCACACACTCTGCTAGAGAGAGGATGGGATCCAGCATGAGTCCGAAAGCTCAGAAGACTGAACCTCTGGTCCCAGTGACTGACCCAGATCGGATCCTGCTATATGTATATGTATATGCATCTGTATATGTATATGCATGCGTGTGTATGTGTATATGTGTATGCATATGTCTATGTCTCACTGGCAAAATTAGCAGAATGAGACTGGTGTTTCAGTACCTGTTCCACTTTGTGCTTTGATGTCTCTACCTTGCACACCTGCTTAGCAAAACCATTATCGTCCATGACACTTAAATGTCAACCACTGCGAAATCTTCAGACAACTCAGGTGTGCCCTTCGTAGTGCAAACACCAGCTTCTCTGAGATTCTACGGACTTTTTTTTTCTTTTTGTAAGAAATGACTTCTAAGTAGGCAGACAGGGAAATTCTGCATTCTTCTTTCAAGCATTTGAGGTGATCGTGCTGGAAAGTCAGAAATTGTGATTTAGTTGCTCCAGAGATCTTGGCATAGGATTCTGGAAGGAAGAGAGAGAAACCTGTCCCATTTCTAAGCCATTCTGACTCGGGTCTCTTTGCACGGACATTTCTATGAGCTACAGATTTATTACCATTGATTTCACACAGGAGTGAACCACAAACAGATCTCATGCAATATTAAGTTTGACGGGTCATAAAACTATCAGGTTTTATGATAGGCAGCTATCCGAAGGATGACATGACATGAAAGGAATGTTTTCCATTAGGTATGGGAACCTAAATGAGCCATGACATAAAACTGGATAAGAAACATATTTGCTCTGCATCTGATCTCTGTGACATCTGGAAGCCACATCTTAAAGGAGAGGGGGGAAAAATCTTTTTGACTCCATATAAAGGTCCATGACATTTTTAATAATTTAAACTGCTATAATTGAAATTAGTGACTTCCAGGGGTTAAGAAAATGATAGATGTCAGTTTCTACAATCACAATAACATGTTAAAACTAGTCTTGGACTATGTCAGGTCCAGCTTCAGTGAAAACAAATTTATATATTTGAAACAGAGATGACAGGATGGAAATAGCTTGCTCTGTTGCAGACAAGGCCTCTCACTACCGGTAGATTCAATAATTCTTATGAAAAACAACATTTCAAGTCAATTCGTCAGATCGGGTTGAATCAATTCAGAGAGTTGATTCAATGCAAACGGTCACATCAGCTTGAACGCTCTCCTTCAAAATGATTCTCCAGATCAAATCTTTGCGTGACCTTCATCACTACGGTGTTAAAGAAATACAAAGCACAGGAACAGTTTTATTCCACCCTTTGAGTCATCTCAACAGTGGAGACTCAAGAATCAAGCCCTGGCTGAGGCCTGAATAGAAAATAATCCCAGAGATAATATAGTTGACTAGGTAACTGAAAAGAAATCCCAGAAAACAACAGCAGCAAACAATTTCTTCACTCTTGCCAGGAAAACTACAAAAATGCTCTCACCAGTTTCAGCTGGAAAGTGATGTTGCCCTTTAAGTAAAACAAACATGACTTAGATCCAATTTTAAATTTTGCTGCTCATCTCAAAGGACTTGACTGTCATATGTGCTCCGTGTTTTTACACATATGTCAGTAATGTCTTGAAGACGCTGTCTGAATATTTAAGAAGACCTTTCAGATTTGAAAGCACCAATCAAGGAGAATATTTATAGCTCAGGGTTGACATGAGGGTCCTTGATGCTCCCTGAGCTGGGTTGTTTCATTGCAGACATTTCATGATCAAACTAGGTAACATCATCCGTGCTAGGACCAGGACAGTGTTAACTTAGTTTGGGTCATGAAACACCTGCAAGAAAACAACCCAGCTCAGCGCATCAAGGATCCCCTCAGATTTGGGAGTAGGAAATGCTCACTATAAGGCACACCCCAGAAGCCTCTCAACAAGTGACTTTTAATATTTTAATTAACTTGAACATGCCTTGCCTCTCTTAAATGTTTCATGCTCTTTTTATGTTTCTAGTGTTTCTTTGCATACCACTCTGTGAGGCAGATGGGCGGTTCTTAAATAGGATAAATAAACAAATGAGTCTGCATATATGTGTACATGTATGCCATTCCTCAGCCACATGCTTTGCATGTATGAAATTTCTGGGTCCATTTGCAGCTTTTTGGGTTAATGGATTGTGTTAGAAGAGTTCACAATGGCATCGGTTGTTACCTGGAAATGTTGGGGATAGGCAGCTGTTACTCTTTGATGGGGTTAAAAGTATTATTGCAGGATGTAAGCCGTTGCAATCAAAGCTGCCTTTTGCAATTGACTGGTGTGATTTTGTCAATGCCGATGGGTGCTCAAGTGGAGCTCCAGTTGCTCCGGGATTGCACCCAAAGCGCCCATGACTGTTGGTTATTCTTTATCCTTCCATCATCCAGGTCAAGGATGATGGTCTTTACAGGTCTTTCAGAGAGGATAACACAATACAGATCCTGAAGATGAAACTGAAATATTTTGGCCACCTCATGAGAAGGAAGGACTCCCTGGAGAAGAGCCTAATGC
>JANHJO010003706.1:4473-19902 GCA_032468235.1 Pseudoxyrhopus heterurus | reverse complement strand
TGAGCCAGATCTCAAAGGCCACAAACTACTTAGAAAATGGCTTTTTTTTTTTTTTTGCTAACATCACCTTCACTACACAAGGGATCTCTTACTAATGTAAGAGATGAGATTTCTCCACTTGTGGTCTAGTTCTCTCTCTAACTTACCTCATTATCCTTAGCTAAAGGGGCATCTATTGAAGAGATTAAGAAAATCAAGATGGTGGCCATAACCTGTCCCCTTTTTTAATATGTGATGCAATTTAAAAAGGCGAGTGGGTTTGATCACATGATTACAAGAACCCTCTTAGCTTTTTTTTGACTCCGCTCTCTATAGATACCTCTGGTCAATTGAGATTTATACCAAGATGCCAAAATGATTCTGTATCATGGGAAAGAACACTCACGAAACAGGTACATAAATTACTCTCATACAAATAAACAAATCATTGAATTTGTAAGATATAAGTATGTGAATGACACAATTTACTCAAGTTACCTCATCTTTATATTGATGTAAATATGGAAATAATATATTTTTTATATTCTCAAGTTAACTACATTGGTACAAAGGATATAATTTCAGATATAACAGACATACTGGATGATAGATAGTAGTCCACCCAAATGAGTTTCAAAGTGAAAAGTGAAATTCTATTTTCAACTGAAATTAATATTGCAGCTTATTACAAAATGGGTTTTTACAAGACAACATAGAACTAAGCTTTGTTTATTTTGTTAAGGCATAAGTCGATTTGAATCAACTTTGTTTTATCTTAATCTGATGATGAAACTGTGGTTTAATGTTATGTCACTGTGGCTTATTCAACCAACCGTAGTTAAAATCATGGTATAGCACATATATGCTCTGGATAATATTTCATTTTTGTTCAGTAATGTTGAAAAGTCCTGCGGCATTGTTACACATCTATCTCTAACCTCAATGTGTAAAATAACATTTTCAAACCATACAGGAAAATTGGACTTTTGAAGCCATATTCTCAGCTTCACCATATGATTCATCTATTTCCAAATCTTGTATTGTGCCCTTAGATCTCTTCCTACTGGCAATAACTACTGAGAGGTATATTTTGTCCACATGAGTGGAAATGGAAGACAGAGTGAGAAGATCAATGTACTTCATTCAATTTTCAGCTGCCTATCACCAAAGATTGCACATATAAATCTTTCATATATTTCATCCACATTGCTGTATTTCTAGATGATCAAAGGCATAATATATGTATTCTTAAAGGAAAAAGGTCAGCACATAATCAGATAAGGCACATGGAATTGTCTTCAAGACAGTTAAGATGCCATCTCTAATTTTCTTCAAATCTTTCAAATCCCCCTCTTTGTGGCAGCATTAGCTCAATCCCCATGTTTCCATGCCCACAGAAAACTAACCAAGTGGAACTGAAACAACTATATATATGCTTTCTCTGATTCTCCTATTCTCTTTCTATCCTCTGGTTTTCCAATGTCAAATTTCTAATGGTAAGTATCTTGAAGGCAACATCTATATTAATGATGCTTATCTCAATCAGTCTGTTTGACAGCCTTCCAGAAGTTGGCAATTTCCTTGTTTTGAGAATAATTGTTCCTACTATTCCTTCCCTTTGCTATTTAAACACTGTAAATGTTTTTTATGGTACAATTATGTTCCTCTGCTGTTCTGCATTTCTGAAGTTGTGTGTGTGTGTTTTGAAAATCCCCTTGGAGGATTGGCAGAGTATAGAGGAGAGAGAGGATTAATTGTTTGTTCATCTACAACTTGAAAATGTTAAGAGTTCCCAGGATTTTCCACAATAGAAATGTACACTATTCACAGAGAAGTTACTAGCCTCTGGATTGATGCAAAAAAATCTGCACTTCACATGATTTGAGTATATGCAACCATATGCATATTATTAATCTAAAACCACATGAGAGAATACTGATGTGTACAGCTGTAGACTATACATGGATTTTCTCCTAATGAGATCTGCATGTGTTCTGATCTGCAAGATGTGATTGATTTTACACAGGAGACTTTGCCAAAAGAAAGGCCAATCAAGTGCTAGCAGCTGGGGTTTGCCAGCAAAATGACATCATATGTTTCCAGCTAGAATACACAACCCTACACAAAGATTCCCCACAGTGACATTTGGGAAGCAAACCTTACTGGGACATGTTGTATTTTTGAGATCCAGCCTGCCAAATGTTTGTTTATAGCATTTCCTTGAAAATCCAGGTTACAGTATTTCAATGTCATATATGTAAAAACATTTGGCTCTAGAAAATAAAAGTGTTGCATATCCAGAGAGTGAATGAGTTTGGTCTAAAAAACTTGGAAACAGAATAACATAAGAGGTCTGAAATAAACATACAAATATCTCAATATCCTACGTATTTCACAACTGGAACTAATTATTCTAATCTAAATTATTCTAATTTTAGAATAATTAGCTTTTGAGCTTAAAGAAAATATGTTGACAGGAAAGAAATCTTGATAATTAGCAAAAGAAATATGCTTTTTCCAGTACAGTATGTTAAAATTTAAAATAGCACACTTGGGAGGAAATATTCTCTGCAGAACTAGGAAGATGACTTGCTGTGTTATATTTGAATCTTTCCTCATATGGGTTGGAAGTCATCTTATCTTCATTACTACAAGAAAACAGGAATGTTGTACTTCATTTTGAAAATCATGGGGCAGATAAGTACAGATTTCAGGATTTACAGAATTAATTTTGTTATTTATTACATTCAGAAGCCTACCAAGCAGAACTAGTTATGACCAAATAATGACTTGGAGAATGGTCAAATACAACCTGATACCTTTGAGTGGAACCTTTCATGTATCACCATCACTTCTCCCTCCATGAAGCATATATTGTAATGACCCCATCTAGTTATGACAGTTGAAGATCTTTAAAGTTTGCTCTGAAAAAGATATGTAATATTTTTCTTAAAGGGTGTTTTAATCTTTTAACACTAATTCATGTATCTTGTGTATTCTTTCCTCTCGTGATAAGTGGTAAATGTTCCACTTTTTAAATAAAAATGTAGAAAGTACGATTTTTTATTTCTAAAGGAAAGTAATTTAAAGAACTGCAGATTTCACAATATACTTCAATTCATGTATTAGTTGGAAAATGGAAAATTAGCTACATTCTCAATAAATGAAAAATTAGCTACATTCTCAATAAAAATTCACCCTGGAAAAAAATTCATCCTTATTAGTGGATTGCCACCAAGACGACTTTTTAACAGAAAGCTTTGCTTAACATACATGTCTGAATGATGTTCAAACATAGATACTTTGAAAGCAAGTTCTTTGTTTTCAACAAGTGGCTTCAGTTGCTTTTCTTAAGATTCATGAAATTAGTCAACTTCAGTTGTCTTCATCTTAGCTATATATAATTTTGATACTGCTGATTTAATGAGAATCAGAGAAGTGGTGCACGTTTTAAAACTGGATTTATTGAAATGAGAGAGAGAGAGAGAGAATGCAAAGAAAATCAGAGATAATCTGGAAACATGTCACTTTTTTTTAACAAGCCATTCAGGATTACTATTGTAAGGATAATTGGATCATGAGAATGAAATTTGGATGTTGCAGTTTGCTGTTCATGTACAATGCTTGATCCCCATTAACTGATGTTAATGCAATTCAATAGAGCCCTGCGGAGTGCTGAGAAAGCCATAGAGATGGCATAGTTTTTACACTAACCTATATTCATTGATTAGAAAGAAGTCAATTTTCTTAACTAATTTAATTAAAATAAAACTTCCTGAAGGCATATGATATGGACAAAGGAAGGACAGATTTTTTTCCCTAAGGACAATTCTTGTCATCTGTATTATTTTTATAGGAAAGATTCCCTCCCCACCCCCCAAAATAGGTGTGGTACTAAAACATAAAAACCAGTGATCTAAATTAAGCCATCAATTTGTGTGTGTGTGTGTGTCTACATATGTAATATGCTCCAGTAATAACTCTTAGTGGTGATATTGAATCTCTGGAAGCATATATTTGCAATCCCCTAATGGTTACCCTTAGTTTTAAGCACCATACACACACATGACCACAAAACATGATTTTATGTAGCACCACAAAATGCAGGGACTGCATTACATTATTTGGCATTATAAGAATCTGGTTCTGATTAAAATACCTTTGAAGCCACCTAGAACTGGATTCTTAATAGGACAAGGGTTGATCACTGATTCTCCAGAGATTATTGAGACAACTTCCATTATCCCTAAATGTCATCAAAAATGCTGGATGTTATTCGTTCAACAAAATTTTTAAAAGGACTTTAATACAAATACTTTTAGGCCAGTGATTCTTGGGCTTAGGAACAAGGCAATGGCAAGCCATTTTTAAAAATCTTGCCAATGAAATAGCAGGAACTAGTTCAGGTAATCAAGACGAGTCAAGACTGACTCACAAGCACCCTCCACCCATTAAAGGATGCCAGTATATATTTAGTATACTTATCATTAACAAGTGTTTTTCAGACATCCAACTTCTACCAAGCCAACAAAGAACTCCTTCAGGATTTTTTATCTAATCATGCAAATGTAAATCTAAGATTTTTAGGATTCACCCAATTCTTGATTACTCACCATCCTTGTATTCAAATATACAATAATTCTGGACTTTGTAGTCCCAGCTGTACTAGAGAGCAGTAGATTGGAATGGCACAATTAGCTCTCTCTCCCTGCAAGTTACTACTTGAAAGTTTGTTATCAATGGAATGGAATTCAGTAAATCTGCAGTTTGGATAACAGGTTCTCACTGGAAACTCTGAGATTGTTTGATGTTCTGACAGCCTTTGGATGAGGTTTCATACTTCCCAGGAAAGTCTTCCAATCTAAAATGTGCTACATCCATTTGTTCTAAGTTAACTGTCAATGATGAGTGATCAAAACTCTATGGTAGGCATAAATACTGTCATAAATGTCATCTATACCCTTTGATACATGAAATAATCATCAGCTAAAGTTGCTGGCTGCCATCCCAACAAAGGCTCATGCTCTAACAGTTGAGTGACAGGCAAAAAATTAGTGGATGTTGCATTATTCATCTTGCCAGAAAAACTTGTTGTTGAATGTGGATCTTTTTTGTCAAAGGCCAGATCCAATAGTAAGTGGGAAGAGGGGGAAAGAAGACAGTTCTTTTATTTATTATGAAACAAGTGTAAGGATTTGGTGATGTCTATTTAGCTTACTGAGAGCTTGCTTCTTCTAAAATTAATTTCTAGATGCAATCTTATTAAAATGGTCATGTTCTTCACTTCTCTCTCAGTCACAAAGGACATAAGGTCTCTTAAGTGCAAAAGGCAGTTCCAACCTACTGATATTTACATTTTGTTTTAAACTGTGATATGGAATTAAGATCCCAACAACTCCACCTAATTTCCCAGTGTTGTTCGAATCAGTGTTGTAGCAAAGTATATGCTGATCATTCTTATAATGACTTTAAATGGCTTATATCCATACAATTCAAAACAACCCTTAAATCTTGAATAACCTCCACTGGAGCATCAGTGTGGTGTAGTGGAATAGTTGTTGGATTAGAAGAGATTCTAATCCACCTTTAGTAATGGAAGTTCGGTGGTGACTTTAATGAACTATCATTAATATGCAGAGAGCCACATTTTAGGTGAAGCTTCAGAATGATCTTTAAGGGTAATTCCAACTGCAAGGTGATGGGTGAATGGGATTCATCAAAATCCCCTGTTAAGGAAAGAATACAACACAGGTTCTTCCAGTCTGTTCTCAATCACTTTTCTTTTTGCTTCCTTAGCTCCTACACTAAATGTTATTAATCAGAGAGGAAAATGAGAAGTTCATAGTGGCCACAAGGAATAACAATAATTCAAGAACTACTCCAATGCTAGATCTCCATTGAAATGTAGGAAGTATATGAACAATAAATAGTACAGAAGGCTACTAGCTTGTAACATAGTGATTTAAGAAATGAAGATCAACAAAATTCTGGAAAACCTCAAATGTCCCATATACCCCTGAAATATGTTTTATCTGCCCACTAAGGACTTTTATGCCAAATGCACTACTTTGGACTGTTTTATTTGATTCCAAATATTACATCATGAGTATAATCCTATGCACATTCATTGTAGAATCATTGCAAAGGAAACTACTGGATATGCTTAGTTTTGTCCTTTGTGACCAGTCACTTGAATATCTACTTTTGTTGTTCTTATCTCAGAAATTCATGGATACAAACTTTCATTTAGATTATAGAACTGACACTAATGTATTAATGTCTTATTGCTTGTTGAAGAATCTCTGCAGCTGCTGAGAAGCCCATTACTTAATTTGTTTGAGTAACTTCTGAGATTTTTCTAAAAATTATATTGCACTTGAAGGAGTCTTTGGTTCTCTGCAAAAATTAATTGGAGAGATATTCCTATGACCAGTGAATCATCTGGGTTTCTGCACATCTGGTGAAAAGAATAATTCATCTTGAAATGACTATATCACGTAAAACCATCCTGCAGTTATAATGTCCTAGACTCCTTTTGACCATTCCTGTGTTGGATGATAATTTCCCCCTGTAACTTTAAGGTTTCACTGACCTCACTTAAAAGAAAAAGTTATCCTTTCTACCAGAGAAAATTCTTCAGACAGTTTACTGCAGTACAGACAATTTTTAGACTAAGTGGAAGGTGTTCTAAGGTTACACTCACATTTGAAAATAACAGGGTAACCGTTTTGCTTCATTATAGTGTTTATATTTGGGATAGTGACATGACAAGTATTTGATTTCTTGTTACTTTGTTTCATCTGCTTTCTCTCACAGAATCCTTGGGGAGGGATGACAGGGGCGTATAGTACTACTTGGATGAAGAGAAATAAACTTTCATCCTTTTTCTTGACAAATTTATTTCTTTTAGTCTGTGCTTAGAAAATCATCTTAGAACCCTCAACTATAATTCATAAGTCCCTCCTCCTCCTCCTCCTCCTCCTCCTCCTCCTCCTCCTCCTCCTCCTCTTCTTCTAGCCCATGATCCTGAGGAGTTTTATAGTTGAAAACGATTTGGAAGATCCTGGTCCTGTCTGTGCATCCTTTGAGTAAGATAATGAAGGAATAGCAGTCAATATTTGCAATCAATCCTGCAATCGATATTTTCATATGAAGGATCTATTGTCCTTCATACGTAGAACTGTTTGACCTACACTGTCCTGTGAAATGTTAAATAATTACAAATACAGAAAAGGTTTTGATGATAAAAGTGAGATAACTTTGTATTTTCTCTATAGTATGTTACCATCAAAACTATGATTTCAGGACCTTATTGAGACTTCCTTTAACTGTAAGACTAAAATGGCCATACGAGTAAGTTTCATATTTTCATAGTCATTTGCTAAACAGTCAAAAATTTAATAAATGACTGTAATTTAAGGGGGAAACTCATTTTTCTGTCCCAGTTAGCCATAAATTGAGAAAACTATTCACATATTTCCATAATCATATGAATTAAATTATTGGCATATTTTCCATATTTTCCATAATTGTATGCATTCAGAACTTTTCAAAACATGCAAATAAAAAGTAGACATAGAGAATAATATTCTCATAACAGAACAGTAATATACAATTCAGTGATCTCACTGGGGGGGGGAGGGGAATGGTTAAATCTCTTCCTGTGAATTCAGTAGGCCTATAAAGCAATTTATTTTTCCTGGATTGTACCTCAATTGATAGCACTGAACAAATACCATTAAGAGCTAGGATTGCAGCAAACTGTTCTCAAGTGGTACACAGTGTAATATGTTGAGCTTATAAGTGAATAAGCTTCAGAAATGGAGGAAATGAGTAATTATTGTAGAAAGGAAATTAACAAATATTTTTTTTAAAAAAAAAGTCAGGAAGACATAGAGGCAATATGAAAACGTGGGCTATTGTGAGTATACTTTCCCAAATTCAATAGTGAAATAATAGCTAATTATTACCCAAGAGAACAGTATACAGCATCTGTAGAAGCAAAGTAGATTTATTATGTCTGCTGAATTTCTAAAAGGGGGAAAATATATTTATTCATGGATTTATGTTGCAAAAAGACTATTATGTGTAATCAGTTCTTTTCTGAATGATTACACTTGGTGACTAATGCTGCCTGGCTCTGTCCATTATCAGTGTAGGTGTGGCTGCCCAAATACGTTATCTGTTCAGAGGGAACATTACTTAATGTAATGGAACACATTTGCCATCCATACAGAGCCTACACAACAATTTAGATTATCATTTTCAGAATCAATCAAATGTTAACAAGTATAAATTGGTGCCTTGTAATGGGAATGTACCCATCATGAATAAAAGGTTTCTGCATAATTTAGCCACAATATAGGCATGCTTAATGTTAATGTTAATGAAAACATACTGCTTTTTATTTTGATTATTTTTAATTTTTGCCATATGTAAGGGCATTCCTTGGAGTCTTAAATATAGATCTCCATTCTTGCCCAATGTCTCTGCCCATTTACACTGAAATATAGAAACAGTGCTCACAGACTCTAATTGCAGCTAAAAACCTGTCGAGTTTGAAAAAAAATAATTTAATCTGTGTTGGATGAACACACCCCAGTTTATGCCCAATTGACTTGAAGGGGAGCTAAATTGTTTATTTATTTAAAGTCAATTTTTTCCCTGAACCCCATGACCTATGGTAACCTTTCTAATTTAAATACAGAGGTTGAAATCTAGAGCGCTGAATTGAATCAATCAGCAAAGCAAACCTAAAATTCTAACTCAGTAATTTATAAAATCCCAGAAGAGAATAAATTAAGTCATAAAGTTTAACAAACTGCTCTATGCAGGAATCCAAATCAAAGCACCCACCTGTGAAATCTACCACCCTCTTTGGTAATTTGTCCTAACAGTCAATCAGAATCTTCTTGAAATTCATTTTTTATGTTTTATGTTGTGGGATGATAAAGAATAGGTCTTGGACCTCTTCTGTGTGATATCATTTCTGTTACTTGAAGAGTACTATCAAAATATTCTTGCTAAGCTTTCTTTTCTCAAAGCTAAATGCTCTGTTTTGCTTCAACATCCCCAAGAGGATTTACTTTTAGGTGAGATTTTGGTTGATTTGGGGTATTGAAAAGATTCTCAGGTTGGTATTGGAGTGCTGGCCTCCCCAAGGCTTCTTTCTTTCTTTCTTTCTTTCTTTCTTTCTTTCTTTCTTTCTTTCTTTCTTTCTTTCTTTCTTTCTTTCTTTCTTTCATTTTTATGCTGCCCATTTTCCTCTACAAGGTGACTCTGGCCTAAACTTAATCCTCTAAAAGAAATCAGATTTTGGTGAGAATGTCACCTTTCTAATAGTTAAGACTGGACAGCTGCAAGCTGTAATGAAGTGGGTAACAGTATGGCCAAACTACATGTTACACTAAGACATGAATAACTGAAGCCTAAGATCTTTGGATGTCACTTTAGCAATGTGCAACCAAGAATAAAGCAAATAGGGCACATGCTTTCTTTCATTCACATCCAGTTTATTATATCATAAACACTCATCTACGTGTTTCAGATGAACTCCAGCTCATGTGTTTTTCAACTTTGTAACTAAAGACTCATTAAAAAAAACTCTTTTGGGAGTTCTTCTAGATCTTCTGAATTATGGTATTCCAAGGTATAAATTCCATGCCTTCCTGGAATGAGGTTTCCCCCAAGTTTTTAATGGCTTCCACTCTACTGGTATTTCAAAGGGCCCTGAGGACGTAGCTACTTGACCAGGCCTTTGACAAGGATGATTAATGCCATTTTCTTCTTCTTTTTATTTTCTCTGCCATCTCTGTTTATTTGTTGCTTTAATGTTTTGGTGTTATTTCTTTGCTTTTAATTTTTTGAACAATTTGTAAACCACCCAGAGTTGTTGGGAATCAGGTAGCATATAAATTTAATGAATTTTTGTTTTTCTTGTTATAAATGATTTGTCCACAAATCTAATCACATAGGGATATGTCATATTTGTATCTATATATTTTTTAAAAGGATAGCTATATTTAATTGCTATACTTATTCACTGATAATTTCAATTTCCTTGGCATTAGACTACTTTCTTGGAAATAAATATTTGTGCACAGGATGAAACAATATTACATATTTCTATTTCTATATTTCTATTGAGTAGTTGTGAACTCATGTGTATGTAACCATATTCCAATGCATGTTCATTGTAAAGAAATTATGGTAGCATAGTCAAAGCACCAATTTTGACATTTTTGAACCATTCCAATGTAAAATTCTGTCTAGAAAAAGATTTCTGTGCAGTTTCATTCTTGTCCTTCCTCTTCTTCTATTTCTCTTTTTGTCTTCCTTCTCCTCTTTTTTCAGTCTTTCCAGGTCTTTTTGAGTAACTGCTGTAAAATTTATTTCTTCAAAAGACATTCTTTATTTAGCATCTTCAACATTTTTTCTGAAGGTTTTGCTGTTGCTGTTTATGAATATTTATGAGTATTTTATTAATTTTATACATTCAATATTTTTCCTATTGTGGTATAAAGCCAAATTAAATTAACTGTAAAAAGAAGAAAATTTTCATTTCATTGCAACTGCCACAATTCCTTCTTAGATTTCTTCATCATTAGTGTTTATGTCTAACTTTTTAAATATCTAGAGTTTTATGTTGTTTCCTTTAAGTGAATTCACTCATATCAGTTATCCTATTGATCAGAATTCTGAGGAGTCTAATGAAAATAAGAACAGAGAAATTTTTTTGGAGGATGATAATGATTACAATAAAAGAGCAATTATTAATATTAGCTAAATCTTCCTTAGTCTAGATAAATCTTCCTTAGATTGTGGCTCTTCAGTCTTCAGCTATATTAGACTACAATTCCTAATAAGCAAGCAACAAATATCTGAAAGGGGTTTTAAATTTTTGCTAGAAAAATTGCTTTTCATTCAATGTATAGCCAGTTTGCTAAAAGTCAAGTTCCTGCTGTGGAGTATCAGCCATGGAGACCGTAATAAGAAAAAGCCAATGATATTTAATCTACAATGCCTTTCTTCAACCTTGGGAAAGAAGCCAAATAATTATGGGGGCAATTTTGTCACAGCAGCCACTAAATCCCTAAGTGGTTTGGAACTGAATCAAGGATTACTTCTCTTATTATAAACTTTTCTAGAAAGTAACATAAGGAAAACAGACACAAAGCTAACTGAGATTCATTTGTCTGGCATACAGGGCAGGATCCTTCTGTGATGTTTCTAAACACATGGATGTACTGTCTTCAGAGTTAAAATAATAGAATACATGTAGTTCAAGGTTGAATTGTTGAGTACTTGGTAGTTTCTGAGTGTGATTATTCCACCATAGTTCCTCAGCCAAGCTCAGAGAGCACCAAGGACTCCACACTTCCAAATTAACTTAGCTCTTGGTTTTTATAAAAGTATTAGTGTGGTTTCTTTTAAAATATTCTGCATTTATGCTTTCCTTAATGGATTAATTTGTTTTGTTTATTTTTATTATAAATTATTCAGTAAAAATAATAGCATTGATCAATTTTTTAACAGACATGGAAGCATATGAATGTGATGTTGATAACAACAGCAGCAACAAAAATACTAAAACTGTGACTTATCTAGATCTGAGAAAAAAATATTCTATGGATACTGGACAGTAATTCTCATACCTAGAATTCTGGGCTATGGAGACAAACCTATTTAGTTTCTCTAAGGATAAAGCCTCTAAAGATGAAGGATGAAATACTTTTACTTTATTAGCTTTTTTCCATAATCCAAGGTGTAGGGGAGGATTGAAGTTGGTCAGGAACCATTATTTCTACCTGTCTCTTTCATGTCTAGACATAACACTAAAAAAAAAAATTTCTGATGACTTTTTTCTCCTATCAACCCTCTGTGAAGCCCAAATGGAAGCCAAATGAAATAAGAATAGAAGAAATAATGCATTTTTCCCAGTGAGAAATATTGAATAATGCTGAAAGAAAATAATAATACCTTGTACTATATTTTTTCAATTCAGAATTTCAGATTTGAGCCCAGCATCTTGTCAGTTAAATACAGATAACTGTACAAATTCATATCTTGTCCATGGTGTGGTAGGAAGACAAGTCTTAAAGTTGCCAAGTTTGGAGAGCCCTGTTTTAGACTCTCACTGGCCTTCAAGGCCCCCAATTTCTGCCCCTGGCCCCCCAGATTTTAGGAATAATGGAGAAAGACAAGGACAATGGTGGAAGAAGACAAGGAAAGAGGACTGGCTAAGAAGACAGTACTTAACAGCTAAGTCATGGGGAGATTACTCTTTTAATCATAAACTCCTAATATCTAATATTTGCAAGTACCAGAGCAAGGCATTTTGCCACAAGACTATGAGACTTCCAGAGACAAAGCTAAGATGCCCAGAAGAGAGGCATCCATGCTAGAATGAGTTATTGCAGTCATCTGTGCTGAGATATAATATAATGCTGGGTAGCAAAGAGATGCAGCTGTCTGACAGCAGATGGGCTTTGGGGAAGTTTTTTTTTATGTGAAACCATGCCAAACATATAACAAGCAAATGACTGCTGAACATTTCTCTTCAGACAGCATCAGGATTTCAGGAGTTCAATTAAAGAGGATGTTTATTAGCATAATTTCCTTAGCAGGAAGTCAACAGGAGTGGGAAGGCCTGAAGGATGAAAATGATATTAGATAGTTTAAATAAATGATTGCATTGCATGTAAAAAAAAGAGTGACAGAAGGAAACCAGGTGCGCCTATGACAAAGACTATTTTTTCTGCTTTCCTCTCTCTGTGTATTTTTAAAAAAGGATAATAATGATGATTCAAATGAAAACGCCACATATGAAATTCATATTTCAGTGTGTTAAAATGTGGATTAAATGCATGTCATATTTCAGTTAACATTATTTAAAAAATCCACATATAAGATTACAACTGAAAAATATTACAATTGAAAAATACATACTTGGAACTATGTATCCCAGACTGTCTAGAAAATTTTACCAGATGGTTCCAAATCTTCTTTCTTGCACTTCTTAATCAAATTTTGACACAAAGACAATCTGCAGCTGCAAATCAGGTGTAAAATCTTTCTACATTATAATTCTGAATTCTTAAACCCAGTGCATGTTTTTCCTCTTCCTATTTGATCTGTTGGCTTTTATGTTTTTTTTAAGTTCTATATTCTATAAACATTCACCCAACCATTATCTGTATATTTCTCATTTACAAAGTGTTTTCCATAATCAATCTCTGATATTTTTGTCCAGTCAAATTTCAACAAGTGAGCCTGAAAGCCCACAAATGATTTCCTGCCTATTTCCTGCCCTGCAGCAGGATTTCTACTACACTCCATTCCTTTAAAGAACTCATTTCCTGCCTTAATGACAGGTGGTTTTTGAGACCATAGAACTGCAGAGATACCAGAATATTATAACTTTATTATATAAAATTAACATATTTTATGCTAATTTTTCTAATCACATTTTCTTGTCTGGCATGTTCATCTGCATCTTATATCCCTCATTTGGGAGAAACAGAGAGGGACAAGGAATAAGACCTGCCAAAAATGGGAACAAATAGATCAA
Organism: Pseudoxyrhopus heterurus; assembly: GCA_032468235.1. Lineage (NCBI taxonomy): Eukaryota > Metazoa > Chordata > Lepidosauria > Squamata > Pseudoxyrhopus > Pseudoxyrhopus heterurus. Next base: position 6,353 of record JANHJO010003706.1, on the reverse strand, counting down.
AATTTCTTATTACTATGAAATGCCTATTTAAACACCATTTTGGCCAGACAATTCTGTCAGGAAGGGTTTGTGGAACTAGCTTACTCTTGATAATTTGAATATTCTATCAGACACATGGTCCCTTTCTGAATATATGGATCTATCTATATTTTTCTAAAATACCATCTGTAATTTGTAATTACTGATTTCTTAACTTATTTTTGAGGGGACATTTCTCTAGATATCCTCTTTTTGAAAGGTTCCCCATCCCAGGTCCAGGTAAATATATGAAATTAAGAAAGAAGACCAATGGACATTGAAACACAATAAAAGAAGCATGGGAAATGAATGGCTCTTTAGCACTGAGTTTTCTGAAAACAGTGGTTCAACTGTTATAGTAGAAGTATCAGTATGGACCATTTTAAAAAAATTGATTGAGGTTTTTCCTTTTTTTAATAGCATTGTTATTTTCACATGGAAAAGAAAACAAAATTCTCTTATGAAACAACATATTGTTCTAAAATAATCCATGATGTCTTTTTCCTAACACTGAAGGATTATTTTTAAGCCAAACTAGTTCACAAGCATTTAAAATGACCTCATTAAGAAAACAGCAGAAGCAAAAAAAATTTAAAAATCCCTGAGCTCCATTGTTCATTTTCTTGTTTGTCTTGACCTATACTTCCTTCTTCACCACCCTCACATCATTTGATCCATTTTTCTGGCTAGGGTTCAATAAATGGGATGGAGAGAAGGGAGAGTCCTTATAAAAATACAGTTATGTAGAGTTTTGCTTTCAATGAAAAAAGCTTCAGACAGGGTTTTGTGGTTAAGAGAACAGGGAAGCTGTGTGCTGAAGCCACTTCAGAAAAATGGATCCCCTTCCTAAAAAAATATTGTTCTTGTAGTTCCTGGTTATCCTTTATTGGCTTTCAATGGAAAGGCTATTTGAAATCGTTACCTTGGCTCATCCATGATTTAAAACCACTCTGAAATTATTTTCAAAATACGTTTTTCTCTGATAGATTTCCATTAGGAAAAAAATTAAGGAGCTAGGAGGCAAACAAACACCATTGGGAATGGGCAGTTATGACCCAAGAAGCTATGATGTCAGAGAGACAACCCATCCCATATGCATTTAAAGCTATAATTAATATATTTTATTAGTGTGCCATTTGATGATATAGTTCCATTTATACCTGGAAATACTCCAATTTCTTATATTAAGAAATTGCTTAGCCACTCCATAAGCAAGCTAAATCCATACTTTAATATTTTTATAATAACATCTATACCTACACACTTACTGTTTTTCAACATTTTCACAACATTTATGACTTACTTTTTGTCACTTTTATGACTCTATTTTGAAATCACAGTCTTTTCAAAGCAATTAGCCCAAACATCTCATTTCTGATGCAGTTACCAAATTTGTGGCATGTTTTTGGAAAAATGTATTTCAGTTTAAATGTTCTTTATCTTCTGTTCATCTTCCAAAGTTAGAGGGATACACAGAGGAGACAAATGCCAACTTACAGCAAAACATCTGTGCTCTGTAAACCTACCAGCAAGTCAGTTGGCCTAGTCTTTTATCTATGGCTGTCTTTGTGCAATATCAGTTCACATGATGACTCAGATATCCTCATTTCAGACCACAGATAGTTACCACCTTAAAGGTAAATGTTTCCCTCGCACATACGTGCTAGTCATTCCCAACTCTAGGGGGCAGTGCTCATCTCTTTCAAAGCTGAAGAGCCAGCGCTGTCTGAAGACGTCTCCATGGTCATGTGGTTGGCATGACTAAATGCCGAAGGCACACGGATTGCTGTTACCTTCCCACCAAAGGTGGTCCCTATTTTTTCTACTTGCATTTTTACATGCTTTCGAACTGCTAGGTTGGC
>JANHJO010003705.1:56322-66560 GCA_032468235.1 Pseudoxyrhopus heterurus | reverse complement strand
GAGAGAGAGAGAGAGAGAGAGAGAGAGAGAGAGAGAGAGAGAGAGAGAGAGAATAATTTATCTGAAAATTTATGTCCAGACATTGTGAACTATGTTATAGATAAGGAAAACTCCTTGAACAAAGATTTGTAAACTAAAATCCCCCTTCCCCCACTGAACAAAAAATATTTCCTTGCAAATTTAAACAATGCTCAAAATATATGTAGACGTTGACACATATTCCTTCTGTATTGCCAAGTTCAGGTATGATATTTTGAAATATTGCATTGTTAAATCATATGAAAGAACCTTCAAGTTGTATGTATGAAAATTATTTCTCCTTATTGTACTGAAATTTACAGAACAACCAAATGTGTAACTAATTTGCAATAAACATTTTTTTAAAAAATAATTCTGTGTGTCTGTGTGTACATATTACATTTTCAATGTATTATGTCAAGTACTAACACTCCTGAGAAATGTACAGTGTTAAGAAAGAGAAGGAAGACAAAAATAGGAAGATTAGCATCAAGGAAAATAGACTCAATTGAAGAAGTGTTGGAAGACCAAAAGGAGCAGAATTAAGATAAAACATTTTGGGGAATATTTGTCTATGTGATTTCTCAAAGTCAACACCAGCTTGATGGTACATAATCAGTCAATCTTAATGACACTTGCAGAAGTTGAAAATTTACTTAGCTGTCCGTGTCACCAGAAAAACTGTCCAGAATGTTTAATGGCACTTCAAATTTATGTTGGAAATGTAATCAACAAAAAGGGACATTATATCATGCTTGGTGGATGTGTAAAATAGTTTGAAAATTTTGGAGACAAATAGATATAATAATAATAAAGAAAATTTTGAGGATTAATAAGCAATTTAAGCCAGAAACTTTTCTTTTGTGACTCATGAATAAGCAGATAGGAAAAATAAATGGAACTTTGTTTATGTATACTACAACTACAGCAAAACCTTCTGTATTATTTGCACAAAAATGGATTTGACTTTACCCACAGTGGAGAAATGGAGGTGATGAACTTGTTGAGATGGCCAAATTGATGGCTTTAATTAAAGGCAGGGCATTGTTTAAATTTAATGCTGATGAGAAACCCTTTATTGACTTTATGCATGAAATTTAAAAAAATAAAATTATGAAATATGGTTTTATTAGAAAAAAATAAATGATAGAAAAAATGTATACAATGTTGTAGTCATAGAGAAAAAGGTTAATTTACATTTATATTTATAATTGCTGTAAAATAAAATCAGAAGTAAGTTCCTTATATTTCTTTTCCTTGTTTTCTGCTTTTCTTATTTCTTTCTCTCTCCCTTTTTATCCTAAATATTAGTTTTTGCTAGTTTTATTCCTTCATCTTAAAATGTTAATAACATTGTATAAAAAAGAAAAGTTGACTCAGCAAGCTAGTACCCATTAAAATAATACAGATATTTTAACATGGGACTGTCGGTCAGTTACAAAATTGGATTTATTTTCAGAATTGCATAATTTGTCAACTTATACTTGGAGTGAGGATTGATTTTTGAAATATAATGTGGCAGGAGGCCTATACTATAAAGTTGCAACTACCATCAGTAATATTTGTTCCCTGCTCCAAAATACAATACAACTTGTTCCTTGTTTCTCTAGAGAGCAAGCAGGAATCAGTCCATAGAAATTGCAGAAAAACAACCCTGTTGATGTTCAACAATAGCATAGGCCTTTTTTGGAGATAAAAGACCATGGAAATAGTTAACTGGATAAATTGGACAGTTATCAGGCAAGGATGCTACAGTTCAGGTGTGAGCAACTTGCAATCTTTCTCGTTACCTGTCTTCCAACTTTAAAAAACCTGGGGGCTCTTCCACACCTTTTAATACTTTCTCTTTAATTTTAGCCAGCATAGCCAAAGAGAAAATATCATAACTTGTAAAAGTGCTTTCCAAGTTTTGTGTAAATATAATGAAGCTTTTTTGGGGGGGAGATTTCAAGGAAATGGTAATTAAAAAACAACAGACAAAATGAATATGTTCTATTTTCATGAATTGCTAAATGATTGTTTGAAAAAGAGAGAAAGGAATAGATAAAACCAGACAGAAGGTACAATGAAATGAGGTGTAGAATAATAGTACCCCATATTAGTACAAATATCATTTTTTTCTTACTTACACCAAATTTTATTTGCTATTTTGTTACCAATGAATTCTGTCTGGACAATCTGTCTGGACACCTTTCTGATCTATTTAGGAATTTGCTATTGTAAATCATATTGGGGTTGTTGTTTTTAGAACTTCTCTTTTATCAAGAATCTGTTTCCTGTCTTGCCTGCCTAAATTCAAATAATACCCTTGACATTTCGTGCTTTCCATAAAGCACCAAAAGTGAGATTGTGGGAAAACATTTCCTTCAAGAGATGCCATGCACTGCATCTTGGATCAGCATGGACATTCGACAGCTTTAAAAATTTACATTTTAAAGAACATATCAATTCTTTTTAAGATTCCTATTCTTGTAAAGCCAAAAAAAAAAAAACCTAGGAAGAAATAATTAACTGTGATAATCATATGGAGGAGACTAGACCAGACTTCATTTGGATTTCTCACTCAGGGACTGAAGTTTGATATTTTACTGTGCTGAAGAAAATAGAAGATCATCCTGCAAATTAGATTGGCTTTCTTTTAGTTTTTACTATGTCAGTAATTGCTTTCAAGGATAAATTTCTAGGACACAGAGGTTATATCTAAAACATTAATAGCATTTTCTCCTTTTGATTGCTATTTTCTTTATGTATGTCATACATTATCCTTATTTCTTATGCCCTGAGTATATAGACATCTTTGTAAGATTAGCACTGTTGGGAAATGAATTATTATGGGCATGTAGTCATTTTATTTGGAGATAACTTTTTAAATCTAACATAACAATGCTTAGTCAAACATATTAATCTCTTGTTATTATTTGCAGTTTTTCTTTCCCCTTAATTACCAAATTAGTGTCTTTCTCTCTTCATCATCAGCTAGATCAGGGGTGTCAAACTCAAGGCCCAGGGATCAGATCTGGCCTGCAGGGTGCTTAGATCTGGCCCATGGGGCCACCCTGGAAACAGTGAAGGGCCGGCCTGCAGTTCCTCTGCATGTGGCCCTCCTGAGCTCCATCTTTGCTGGCAGAGGGTTGCAGGAGGCCATCGCAAGTGAAAATGGAGCTCATGAGGGCTGTGAGCAGCACTCTCAAGCTCTGTTTTCACTGGCAGAATGCTTGGGCCACCACAGGCACCCCCGACATAAGTGATGTCGAGCTGGCCACTCCCACCCCAGCCCCCCAAGGTCAAACACAACCCTGATGTGGCCCTCAGTGAAATTGAGTTTGACACCCCCTGAGCTAGATTGTCTAATTTATCAATTAATCAATGGAATAGCTTGCCTCCCTCCCCCCGAGTTGGGAGTGCTCCATCACTGGAGGTTTTCAAGAAAAGATTGGACAACCATTTGTCCTGGGTGGTGTAAGAACTCCTGCCTTGGGCAGGGAGTTGGACTAGATGACCTCAAGGACACTTACAGCCCTATGATTCCATGATTAAAAACTGTAAGATTGAAGACCTGTGATAAATAAAAGTAATTCTTGGGCCAAATTTTTGTTGTATAAAAACAATTATTAAAACAAATATAAAATTGAAACCACTCTTTGTTCTTTTATGGATAAACATAAAAATTTGGAATTTTTAAATTATATACAGTATGTTGACTGCACTGAGAATCCTATTTGTATAAAAATGGACACATCAATAGACATGGCAAAAGTAACTGCTTTAATTAAAGAAAATGACTTATCCAGTTTTGTTTCCACTTGGAAACCATTTCTGGACATGTTCAAAACAGAAAAAAATGAACCTGATTTTAGGTTTTAAATAAAATCTATTGTTATAGAAATGGGTAGTACTTAATAAATGTGTAAAACAAAATATTGAAGTTGTAACTGTGTTTATTTTTTTGCACTGAAAAAAGTCAGATGCTACTTTTTTTTCTTTACCTTGCATTTCTTTTTCTTCTTCCACTTTTCCCAATTCCCTGATATTTTCATTTTTTATAATAAAATGTAATAAAAGAAAAAACAAAAAAACAAAAAATGGTGAGATAATTTTCAGTATAAATCTGCTCAATTTTCAGACTAGTGAAAGTTAGAAAAAGAGAGGATTGGTCAAGTCTTTTTTGGGAAGGAGGTAATTGACAAGCAAAAAACAAAACAAAAAAATTCTTAATTTTTTTTATATTTCTTTCATGGTTATTGCTGAAAGTTCCTAATTCCCAGATATATAAATTAGATAGCAAATAGTTCATGAATGCATCTTTGTGATGTTTCCAAATCCCTTAAAATATTGTGCAGATTCATACTTCAAATATTATTAGCCATTTGAGCCAAACTCTGTAAGGTTAAATCACCTGGAATTAAAAAGAAAAGAAAAAAAATTATCAAAGAGGAAAGGAAGTGAAGAAATTCAAAGTTTTCCTCACATGCTATTTTCATATGCTATTACTCTCAAAATAGCAACGTATCATCATAGGTTTTAGTTTTATAGAGTGAAAAATACATTTTACAGATGTTGACATTTCTGTCCACATCACACATTATTTTCCATCACTTGCAGTGCAACCTCATCCATTATTGTTCAGTAGTAAGTCTCCTGGGTTGCTCAACTTCATGCCTCCATATGTACCATCAATCTACACTTCAATTTGAAAAATTGTATTAATTTCATATATTAAGCATCAAAATCACTGAATGCATCAAAGCCTACTTGGAGGCTTTGTGGGCCTTTTTTTTCTCTCCCTCTGTGGAAAGAAAGGATTAGAAAGTTATGATTTTAAGATCCAAACCATAATAATTTATCATTTATCATTCTAATGCATAAAATATTACTTTTCAATAAATTAATCTTTAGATTGGCATCTGTATTTGACAGTTTTGCTGGCTTACTTGCAGATATTTGTGTTTTTAGGGGGGAATTTGGTTGGTGGGGTGTTTTGAAGATTGCTATGAGTGTGGGTGTTGGGTCTGGTCTTGGGTGCCTATGAATTTCATTGTATGTGTATACTGTATATATATATGTAGAATGACCATAAAATTATTATTATTATTATTATTATTATTATTATTATTATTATTCAGAGAGAACTACATAATCTGATGAAAGAATTCCCTAAAAATACCTAAGACTGCATCAATATAAAAATACCCCAGAAGCGCTAATCAGGCATCTATAACTTACTTCAGAAAATACACAATTCAGGCAACATGGGCTGTCCCATTGTCTTAAGCATAGGAATTATCACAACTGGAATGTAGATTTGATAGACTCTATGCTCAGCTCTTATGGCCCTAAACTCCCAACTAAGAAAGAAATATCACACACCTCCAAAGTGAAGTCCATAGGCAATCTCTCTAGCAACACTATTTTAGCCACCATGGTTATTGAGGTACTATATAAAAACATTCCCAAAAAACATAGACTTTAGCCCATAAAGAATCTAATCACTGATGCCAAAACAGCACACCTTGCCACCAGAATGTGTAACTTTGTCCTCACCCAGAACTTCTTCACCTTTGGTAATAATGTGTACCTGCAAATCAATGGCACAACTATGAGCACAACCGTGTCTCCTCAATATGTCAATCTATATCTTCCTGGCTGACTTAGAACAGTATTTTCTTAATTCTCACCCCTTGAAGGCTTTATTTCAGATTCTGCTTTATTTGAGATTCATTGATGACATTTTTATCATCTGCACCATGGAAAAGAATCTCATTAAGTTCCATCATGATTTCAGCATGATGGAACATGCTACCTACAGAACAAATCCATTTCCTTGGCAATGTAGAAACTACAAAGTAGACACATAAACACTATGGTATACTATCTCAGCAATTAACTCACTTCTCTTCCTCCCCTCCCACTACCCCCAATTTCAATCTTACATCTAGCCTACATCAATCTAACCACGTGTATTTCATGAAATGAGTTCACGAAAGTTTGCTAATGTGTTTGTTTACTTATTAAACAAATTTATGTAGTCACCAACTCACCCATAGATGACTCCAGTGGCTGACAACATTTAACATTTTTGCCTTTAAATACTGTTTTTTAAGTTGGAAAATATACCCTGCTGTAATTTGCTGAGGAGATTGCATTGAGTCTTCATTCTGAGTCAGATACCTTTCTACTTATAAGCAAATCAGAGGGTTAAATTTACTTCCCATTAAAACTCTTTTGGATCAAGAGTTTTAGATTGGTAGGGAATCAAGCTAATTAAAGAACAGCTTCAGTGTCTACTACAAAGAAAATGAAACAGAAGAAATCTGCATGTATTTCACAGAAAACCTAAATACCCAAGTGAAATGGGCTACTTCAGAAGTATTGAAGCTTCCTCTGAAGCATAACAGATCTTTCCCAAATTCATTTAAAGTGAAGCAGGATGATCTGTCTTGAAGCTACAGACAGCTCTGGAGGATCATTGGATCTGGGAGTTGATGTGGAGGAAGTTGTCACAATTTTTGGGCACACTTTCAGAGCAATTTGTTGCCATCCCATTAGGAGGAGGTAGAATTCTTTGAAGGTCTTCCCTGATCATAGAAACACCTATGAGGATCAAAATAATGAAAGCTGCAATGTGCTATCACAATGCAAAGACCATCCCTTTTGTATGCATATGGCATGCAAGGCATATCTAAAACAGAACTTCTCTCTCTCTCTCTCTCTCTCTCTCTCTCTCTCTCTCTCTCTCTCGCTCTCCCTCCCTCCCTCTCTCTCTCTCTCTCTCTCTCTCTTTCTCACACACACACACACACACTACAGATAGCTCTGTTTGGACAGTGTATCTGTGTGCATGTTAGATCTCAGGATTCCCTTGAACTAAAATGACAGTATAAAGATTTTTTTTAATAAAAGCATCATATTTCAAGTAAATGCATATAATTTACTTATATATCTCTTTATGGGCACAAGATAAATATGAAACTCTTCAAAATGCCTCTTGAACATTGATCAAATATTTTGATGCAAGCAAGAGAAATTTTAGAACTGAGATTACTTTTTTTTAAATGTGCTGCTTGCAGAATCCTTTTCATTTATACAAACACAGTCACACCCAGAACCTACAACATAGTTTTCTCATTGAACTTGCTTGAGGAAATATATAGTACCTCTGTGCAGTTAGTGGTACATTACACTAACATATACACCGAAAGCAAAGCAATATTCTAAATCTAAGTGGCTCATAAATATGCAAGTTATCTTTCAGAAGAAACCCCGGTGTATAAAGATGAAACAGAGGTGTGCAGGTATTCAAGAGGCCTCCTGGAAATAAAAATTGCAAGCTATGGCAAATGATAAATTATGTCAGTCATAAAGTCCATAGTTATCTCAGCGTTGCCTTTCTCCCCTGCCTCTTTCTTCTTCATGACAGTTTTAGGATAAATCCATTTAGAATTATGGGGTTATATTAGGAATGAATGTGGGTCTTGGACACCATTCTCATTTAGCCCCCTCCATCTGAATTGTGGGCCATTTCGGCAGAACAGCTTGGTCAAAGGATAAAAGGGGTCAAAATGAGTTTCCTTGCCAGTGTCATTGTGTACGCTTCCACACTGCATATGAAATTTAATAGCTATTTGAGTCTTGGTCCCCTTCCTTGTCTTCAGCCATCAGTCAAAATAAAGTAACAACTGAAGGTGCTTTTTCTTTGCTTTCTCTCAGGCTATAGAAGAGGTTTTGTAATCAAATAGTCCCTTAAAAAGTAGCAATAGCACTTAGACTTATATACTGCTTTATAGTGCTTTACAGCCCTCTCTAAACAATTAAGATCTCTTGCTTTGGGGAAATCTCCTCAATGTAGTGACCTCCAGGTGGGTAGGAACTGTAGTCCAATCCTTCTAGAGAGCACCGTATTTCAGAAAGTCGAAGAACAATTGGCACTGTAGGATAAAACTAATGATTATTGGTATTTAGGCAAGGTGCCATAGATGTCATTCAAAGATGGCTGCCATAGAAACAAACGGTTATTTTTCGTTTGTTTGTGTCAGCTTTAGAAGCCATTTTTCTTGTTTTGTTTCTTAGTGCTTTAAACATGGCCTCACGGAATCACCAAATCTTGCACAAGTTTATGGTTTAAAAATGGAAACTTGCAAAATCGTATTATTTCAGGCAATTTTTTTTAAAAATTGAGGAGGAGGCATTTAGGTTATGTGTGAACTTGTGAATGTGTCTGGTGCTTGAAGGCATAGTTGATCCACGATGGAGGGTATCAAAATACAAGTAGTCCTTGACTTACAGCCACAACTGAGCCCAAAATTTCTGTTGCTAAGCAAGACATTTGTTTACTTTGCCCCATTTAATGATCTTTCTTTCCACAATTGTTAAGTAATTCATTTCAATTGTTAAGTTAGTAACATGGTTGTTAAGTGAATCTGGCTTCCACATTGACTTTGCTTGTCAGATGGTTGGAAACGGGGATCATGTGACCCAGGAACACTGCAACCGTCATAAATATGGACCAATTGCCAAGCATCCAAATTTTGATCATGTGACCGTGGGGATGCTGCAATGGTCGTAACTGAAAAACAGTCACAAGTCATTCTTTTCGGTGCTGTTGTAACGGTCATTAAATGAACTCTTGTAAGTCAAAGATTATCTGTAGTGTTTCATGGTGCAAATAGACATGTTTCATGTCTAATAGAGCGACAGAAAAAGGCAAGGTTTTGGAAATCACACAATATACCAAGACTTGATTTTCACATAAGACTACAAAGAGGTTTTCTCAAAAATCCCATAGAATAATGGAGATTTGAAAAGTGAAGAATGGGAAGAGAAAGATAACATCATGTAAATGGTGATGAGGGAGTTCCAGGCAGATGGGGGAAATAAAACAAGTTATGGAATATGAGATATCTGGAGGTCAAAGGGCAATGGAGGTCCAGAAACAAAGATCACCAGAATTAATAATGTATGAATTATTAAACATCACAGTTTGTTAAATACCGCTGTGTTGCTTTTAATATGAGTTTGTTCTTCAAGACTTAGAATATCTGGGTGGCTTTTCATGGAATAGCTAAATGGCAGGAAATGTAACAGCAGAGGAGGTATGAGCAAAGGAAAGACTTTGCTCCTCAAAAGAGGAGACTTTTGAAGATAAATAGCAAATAATAAGGCTTTGTTTAACCATTATAACCCTCTCCCATGCATGGACAACATCTGGTATGCCTTTGGCTTGTTGTCTCATTTCATTTTTATGATAAAAATTACACTGGATGTCAAGTTTGAGCTAGTAATTCAAGCTTTAAATGAAGTTTGCTAGAGGGCTGACCAAATAGCAGCTAATGGCAGCTTAATTGCAGTTGTAATTAGACATCTGTATTCTTTTCACATACAGTGAAACTCATCCAAAGATTTGTTGTTCGACTTGTACTACAGGACACAGATAATCAATGAAATTAGCCTTGATGCCCATCTTCTTAAATTCTGCTCTAGCTAAACTAGACTCTCAAACAGTCCAACTCACACAATCAAGTTCATTGCATTCTAAATGTTGGATGAGCAGATAGTTTCAATATCTGCTAAAGGACATGCAAAAATGGTTCATTTCTCTTCAGCCGACATTTAGCTCAGTGGTGCCCGGCAGCATGGTCAGTAAATGCTGATGAAACAATTGCATCATCTTTGTAACAAAACCCAGTATCTGCATTGTTCAGTCCTTCTTTCAAATGTTTGCGTGTATGAATTGGAAAACAGCCAATGAAGTCCTTGCTCCAGCACCCCCCTGAAAGGGTACTGGAACAACCCATCATTAGATGGGTACAGCTCCAATGTACTGTATGTTTGCATAATGTGTAGTAAATTTCCTCACAGTACTCTGCAGACATCATTTTAATACTGAGACCCGGCACATGCTCCACAGAAGCCATTTTCTTAAGGGTGGATGGAATGAAGCAAATGCTGACCACAGCCAAGAGGTCATGTAGGCAGACTCAGAAGCAGAAGTATAAAAGGGAATTGCAAAAACATTAGTCCAAAATAGAGAGGTAAGGAAAACAGACATTCTGGTGTTTTTTTTTTAAAGCCTACAATAATGGGGGGTGGGGAATCACATGAATAGCAATAGCAATAGCACTGTATTTATATACTGCCTAACAGGGCTTTGCAACCCTCTCTAAGCAGTTTACAATGTCAGCATATTGCCCCCAACAATCTGGGTTCTCATTTTACTGACCTCA